>BQNB010005801.1:0-100435 GCA_026074375.1 Tanacetum coccineum | reverse complement strand
AGCAACGATGGTGCGATTCTATATGAATCAAACTTGTTCCATGCAGTAAATTGACGAGTAGTTTTTGGAAAACCTTTTGATGTGCTCAACAGCTGATTTTCGAGCACATTGACTGTGTATATCTTTCAAAACAAATGTGTTTCTGGTGAAATTTGATTTTATGTTATAAAACCTTCGATGTGTCACAAAAACTCTTTTTTGAGTGACACGCGACTGACTTTCAAATCAATTTCTTATTAATCAGTGGGTTTTTAATTCACTGGTTCACTCACTCCGTGCTTTGTCTACTTTGAGATGCTCCAGTTTGAGAATGGCTAGCGCAGCTGCGAAACCCTTTCAAGGAGATTCTTCAAAATTCTACCTGATCACAGGCAGTATTTATACTGATTAACGGGGAACCGTGGTTCTTGCAACCTTATTCAACAAAAGTAAACAAAGATACTTTTCTTTGTTTATTACTAACACATACTTGCAGGAATCCCCGATGGTAGTAGCTGCTGGCAAGAGACATGTCAATTCACAACCTCATGCTCACACTTCATATTCCTAATCAAAGACATCATGATAACCGAAAGACCTACAACACAGCTTCCACAACTCTGATGTGTGCTATCATGATCCAGAAAAGTGTGAGCATGCCGGTCCGAAGGTCACAACATTACATGGAGGCAATACTACAACAAGGATAATTAAGGAATTTATTGTGGCTGATGATCTTAAAGAAAGCTCAAAGATCACACAAGTCAAAGGAACTAAGTTCAAAGATCACTACATTATGTACAAAAAGATCAATTGTAACACCCCCATTTTTACATATAGCAGCGGAAGCTAATCTGGGGTATTACTTCAAGGTACAACAGTCATAATCATAGAAAACGAATCAAAAAGAGTTGTTTTGAAAATAAGTTATCATTCATTATTTTTTCAGAGTTTTTACAAACGAGAGGTTTCCAGAATCTAAAATACAACATTTGAATGATAACGGTTTTTCCATCTTCGTGTCCTCGTCACTCCGTGCCATTAGTTACCTGAGATAAAACATCCTAAAAATTCAACACAAAGGTTGAGTGAAATCCATAGGTTTAAGTAGTATAATTTGAATCCAAATGCGATATTCGGGTTACGTTGATATATACCCGGTATTGAAAACATAATTTATTATTGCCCCTGCGGGCACCTTTGCCAAAATACCCGCGTGATTTCTAATGATGTGCAATTGGTTATCGTTACTGGATACACCAACGGGGAGTCCAACCTAAATATATATATTCACAACATTCGCACTTACTACATCTACCGGAGAGTAATTAATGTTCCTGGATTATGTGGACTTAAAGGCAAAGCTGTTGTTACTTAGGCAATAGTAAATTGAAATAACATGTAGAAATAATTGCATTCATGTTTATAGCATGTATCTCCCTCGTAGGTTTATAAAATAATTGAAAAGCGAGGCTATGAACTCACCTGAACAGTTATAGGGAAATTGATAGCTAATGTATAGGGAATGAAAGTAACGGCTTCAACACGGGCAATCTGGGTTAATATATGGCAAGTCTTAGTTTGATTGTATATATAAGGTTTTGGGATATCGGTGTATGGTTTTGATTATAAAAAATATCATAACACCGTTCGGGCATCATAGTTTAGAAGTCATTAGTAAAGTTTTGTGAGCTAGGGCACTTTAAAATCGTAAAACCCAACATAATCAGGAACAGGAAATAGTAGTACCAAGATGATAAACTTCTTTAATATGAAGCTCCCTAGTATTGTGGTTTGATATGGGATCCGGGGATATGATTTTTGAAAAGCACATCGATGCATGAATAATAATAGGATTAGAACTAAGCAGTCTTAGCCATTTTTATTCATTATTAGAGATGTTAAGCACGAGAAAGCGTTAATTAAGTCTGGTATTGTTTTTGGAATATGAATTTTATACTTTTTCAAAATGTTACATTTTAGACCCTGGGGTTTGGAAAATTGCAAGTAGACCCCTAGGGTTTGCATTTTTTCGACTTTGGTCCTTCAACTTTTATTGATATTACCAAGTAAACCTTGTACTTTAAAAGTGACATACATAGACCCTTATAGTTTATAACTTTGATAAAATGACACATTTGTATTCTTTTTGTTATAAAGTTTCTGAAATTTATGATAAATACCCCTTGCATGGGATTATTAATTACAAAACATGTCAAGATTTGCCATGCAAGCTTATTTTTAAATTATCAGTAGACATTTATAAGTTAATATTTAAAACTAAAATATGAAGTTTTAACATAACACAAGTTTATTAAAGATTTCGTTAAGTTTAAAAAGTTAAAACATGTCAGAAATTAGGGTTTAAAATGAAATCGCACGGGTTTTAAGGTCAAAATTCTCTTTAGAACTTATCAAAGTTACTTATTTTACATTATATATGATTATTAGGATAGATTATAACAATTTTTACGAGTTTAGCTCATAGTTGAAGTAAAAAACATGAAATTAGGGTTCGGGTGTAACGGTTTGGATCAAAAAGGAGATATACTTAGGTTTTGAGTTCAAAGCTTTATATTATGATTTTAGCAAGATTATATGAACATTATGACATTATGAAAGCAGAACATAAGCTTATAGAACCTGGTTTGAGCTTATAGCTTGGAAACAGGTCAGAATCGGGACTTTCGGCTTCGTACGGCTAGAGTAACGACTCCCGGGCTTCGTTTCTTGGTTTCTTTTGCTTCCTTTCTGTACTTGAGACTTCTTAAGATCTATTAGAATTCATATTGAGCAAGGAGTTGCTACTATGAAGGGTTATAGAGGAGGAAGTGGGGGATGAAGAAAAATGAACACACAAAGCCCCTATTTATACCCATTTTCAAGAGTGGTGAGTAATCAAGGCTTATGATCTGTTCTTGACACATAGTAGACCTAGTATGGGATGTGTCTAAGCTAAGAAAATCAATGGATGGAGGTCTAGAAAAATAGGTTGAAATGATGTGGCTTCCTTTCTTGCTTGCCTCGGCTTAAAGAGAAAAAAGAGAGGCCATGTGCTCTCATATTTGACCATGGAGGAGTCAAAGCTGCTTAGTAAGCTGCTACTATGAATCTAGAAGGGTTCTTGGGTGGTCATTTGCACATGGTAGCATTTTAAATGGGTCAAAATGAATATGGAAGTGGTTCGGGTCAGTTTTGGGCTTGACGTGGTGTTCAAGGGTTTTTCCAAGGTACATTGTGTTTATAATAATTAGGGATAGATGAAACTAGGTTGGTACGGCCTGGTATTAAGTAATTCAGCAAAGCTTAGCAATTGGGTTTGGGTTTAAAAAAGGATTAGAATTTGAAGGAAGAAGAAAGAGGGGTCACGGTTTCAAATAGGGCTCGTTTAGGGTTTTCTTGACTTTCTTGGCTTATATTTTGCATACTCTTGATTAGGAATGATGGAATACAAATCCTAGGGCTTATATAAAGTATTATTAATGAAGTTTGGTCATTGGTTTAAGTTAAAATGGGTTGAAATTGAGAAAACGGGTCAAAGTCACAATTAGGGCACAATTAGGGTTTTCTGGATTCGTTCTTTGTGTAATTGATGTAGAATGATGAAATGATGATGGAGTATGATTGAGGATGTTGTAATTAATGTTATTATAACTTATTTAAGAGTTGGTTTAGGTTTACAATGGGTAAAAATCAAGAAACGGGTCATGGTTTAGAAACTAGCTCGGTTTTAGGGTTTAGGGTTTTGAATTAGGGTTTTGAGTGCAAAAAGATGTATGAAAGCTTATGTATGGAATAATTAGGGTTCATATATTGTAAAATGAGTATAGTAGCTTGAACATAAGTGATAGTGAAGAAATGAGGATGAAAACGGAGGTAAAACGGCTATTTTAGGGATTGAGCTTAATGACTTATGCATTGAGCTTTTAAGGACTTGTACTTTGATTTAAAGAGATTATATATTTCAAATGAGATGTTATATTACTTGTACATATGCTTTAGTAGCTTGTGCATTCACTTTAGGTGTTAACCTTTTCATGAGGTTAGGGTTTAGGGCATCCGATAATGGTTTAAAGCCCGTTTTGATATGATGTTGCAAATGGTATCTTATAGGAATAATGTATCTTGTAATAATGATATTATGATATTGACTTGACATGTTATGATGTTTGCTTGACATATATGAAGATAGGATTGCCATATGAAGGTTGCCTGAGTCCGTTAACTTTAGTTATGCAGGATATATTGCATATTGAGATATTGGCAAAGTAATGTAATGTAATAAAGCGAAAAATTTCCCTGAAAAAGGTGAGTTCATATATAACTGATAGATTGTACATCATCTAACTTAATAGATGGATATTTACATTTATGAAAATTGTGGGTTGTTATAGTCTCCACCCCTTACAGAAATCTCGTCCCGAGATTTAATTGAACTTGAAGTGATGATTGAAAATAGATGAGGATATTTGGCACGAATTTCGTCTTCACGTTCCCATGTAAATTCTGGTCCTCTTTTAGAGTTCCATCATACTTTGATTATAGGAATACGACTTCGCTTGAGTTGCTTGATTTCACGGTCCATAACTTCTACTGGTTCTTCTACAAAGTTGAGCTTGTCGTCGAGTTGAAGTTCTTTTATTGGAATAACGAGAGATTCGTCGGATAAACACTTCTTGAGATTTGAAACGTGGAAAGTATTGTGGATACTACTAAGCTTTTCAGGAAGCTCTAGTCTGTATGCCACTGGGCCAATTCGTTCAAGGATTTTGAATGGTCCAATGTATCGGGGATTAAGCTTTCCTCGTTTTCCGAATCGAAAGATACCCTTGCGAGGTGATACTTTCAACATAACACGATCGCCAACTTGAAATTCTAAAGGCTTCCGTCTTATATTGGCATAACTTCTTTGTCGATCTCTTGCAGCTTGCAAGCGTTGACGAATTTGTACGATCTTTTCAGTGGTTTCTTGAATTATTTCTGGTCCTGTGAGTTGAGAATCTCCAACTTCAGTCCAGCAAACAGGTGATCTACACTTTCATCCATAAAGTGCTTCGAACGGTGCTGCCTTGATACTGGCATGATAACTGTTGTTGTACGAAAATTCTACCAATGGTAAATGTTTATCCCATCCTTTTCCGAAATCTATGACACAAGCTCGTAGCATGTCTTCGAGTGTTTGGATGGTTCTTTCACTTTGTCCATCGGTTTCAGGGTGATATGCTGTACTCATGTCTAATTGAGTACCTAAAGCATTTTGCAATGACTGCCAGAATCTGGATGTGAAATGACTGTCACGATCCGAGATGATAGAGATTGGCACGCCATGTCGAGAGACTATTTCTTTGATGTATAACCTTGTAAGAGTTTCCATACTATCAGTCGCTCGAATGGGAATGAAATGCGCGGATTTGGTAAGACGATCGACGATGACCCAGATGGTGTCATGTCCAATTGAGGTTTTGGGTAGCTTTGAAACAAAATCCATTGTTATTCTTTCCCATTTCCACATAGGAATTTCTGGTTGTACCAATAAGCCGGATGGCTTTTGACATTCTGCTTTAACTCTAGAACATGTCAAACATTTGCCAACATATTCTGCGATGATTGCCTTCATGTTAGGCCACCAATAGAGTTCCTTTATATCATGGTACATCTTATCAGAACCCGGGTGAATAGAATATTTGGATTTATGAGACTCGTGCATGATTAAGTCTCTTAAACCGCCAAAAAGTGGTAACCAGCTTCGGTTTTTGATACAACGAGTTCCATCAGGACGAATTTCAAATGATTTGTCCATTCCTCGTAGGTTCTCGTTTTTGACATTTTCTTCTTTGAGGGCTTCATTTTGGGCTTCGAGGATTTGAGATGGTAATTTTGGATGAACGGTTAAGATTAATGCTCTGACTCGGAGGGGTTTGATTCGTTTCTTTCGACTTAAGGCATCTGCTACAACATTTGCCTTTCCGGGATGATAACAAATTTCACAATCATAATCTGCGAGTAGTTCTAACCATTGGCGTTGCCTCATATTCAATTCTTTTTGATGACGAATATGTTGAAGGCATTTGTGATCAGTGAAAACTGTACACTTTGTACCGTATAGATAGTGTCTCTAGATTTTAAGAGCGAATATTACTGCTCCTAATTCAAGATCATGAGTGGTATAGTTTTCTTCATGAGGTTTGAGTTGTCGAGATGCATAAGCAATGACTTTTTCTCGTTGCATTAGTACAACTCCTAACCCTTGAAGAGATGCATCACAGTAAACGACAAAATTATCATTTCCTTCTGGTAATGCCAAGATTGATGCTTCACAGAGTTTTTGTTTAAGGAGTTGAAAAGCTGATTCTTGATCTTCGCCCCAGATATAACTCTTGTTTTTCTGGGTTAATTTAGTCAAAGGCTTTGCAATCTTCGAAAAACCTTCGATAAATCTTTGGTAATAGCCGGCGAGTCCTAAGAATTGACGCACTTCTGTGGGTGTAGTGGGAGATGTCCAATTCTTAACGGCTTCGATTTTGGCAGGGTCAACATGAAGTCCTTGATTATCGATGAGATGACCAAGAAATTGCACGATATGTATCCAGAAATCACATTTAGAGAACTTGGCATACAATTTCTCTTTTCGGAGTAATTCCAAGATAATTCTGAGATGATTTGCATGTTCTTCTTCGTTACGAGAATAGATAAGAATATCATCGATAAACACTATTACGAATTTATCCAGATATGGTTTACATACACGATTCATGAGATCCATGAATACAGCAGGTGCATTTGTTAAACCAAATGGCATGACTTGAAATTCATAGTGTCCGTATCTCGTTCTGAAAGCAGTCTTAGGAATATCTTCTTCCCTTACTCTCAGTTGATGATAACCTGATCTTAAGTCGATTTTTGAATAAACGCTTGAACCTTGAAGTTGATCGAATAAGTCATCGATCCTTGGTAATGGATAACGATTCTTTATGGTAAGTTTATTCAACTCTCGGTAATCGATACACATTCTGAAAGATCCGTCCTTCTTTTTAACAAATAAGACAGGAGCTCCCCAAGGCGATGTACTTGGTCGAATGAAACCTCGGTCGGTTAGTTCTTGAAGTTGGTTAGATAACTCCTGCATTTCTGAAGGAGCTAATCTATAAGGTGTTCGAGCTATAGGTGCTGCTCCGGGGATTAAGTCGATTTGGAATTCTACTTGGCGAACGGGAGGGATACCAGGTAGATCTTCAGGAAAGACATCTGGAAATTCTTTGACTACGGAAATGTCTTCGAGTCTCTTCTCGTCTGCTTTCTTCTCCATAACTTGGATCATAAAAACTTGACAACCTCGGGATATATACTTTTCGGTTTTTATACAGGATATGAGATTTAGTCGAGTTTTACTTCGATCACCTTGAATGATTAGAGTTTCACCGTCGATAGGAATGTGAACAACTTTCTCGTCACAGAGAATTTTGGCACGATATTTGGATAACCAGTCCATACCAATGACTACGTCGAAACTACCAAGTTTAATTGGCATGAGATCGATTTCAAAAGGTTGATTTAGCAAAGTTAGAGTGCAGCCTTTAATAACAGTGTTTGTGTTTACTAAGTTTCCGTCAGCCATTTCGATATTATAAAAGGTATCTACTGTAATAGACGGAATATTTAGCATAGAGGCAAGCGATAAGGTAATAAAACTTCTATCAGCTCCAGAATTAAATAATACCTTGACTAAATGCTGATTTAGGAGAAACATACCCGTAACAACGTTTGGGTCTTGTTGGGCATTCTTATCTCTCAGCATGTAGGCTCTTCCTTGGGCATTAATGTTGGTCTTTTGGCACTGATTTGTGTAGTGTCCTTTCTCACCACATGCATGGCAAACCACTGTCACTGGGAGTTGATTACTTCTGGTGGCTGGCTTTTTGCTTTGGCAATTCTTGCTTAGATGGCCTATTCTGTTGTAATTATTACACCTACTAGTACAGGGTCCGGTGTGATGGTAATTGCACCTTTTACACAGAGGGAGATCTCCGGCATACCTACCATTTTCTGATGAAGTAACAACATAGGCTCTACCAGCTTCTTGCCTTCGGTTCTGTTGTCGACGATTATTGTAACGATTGTTGTTGTTGCGATAGTTGCTGCGGGAATTGTTGTTGAAAGTTTTTTTGTCATCAAACATTCTTTTGTTGTCGTTTGATACCTGCATTGGAACATGCTTAGTTACTTGATCCATTAGCCTTTGGGCTATGTTAATGGCCTCCTCTAAAGTTTGAGGTTTAGAGGCAGTAACATTTCCTTCAATGCTTCGAGCTAGTCCCCCGATGAAAGCATCCAAGAGTTTATCGTTGTTTGGCACCATGTTTGGACATAGAACCGTTAATTCTTGGAATCTTCTAACATAAGGTTTAAGATCATTTCCCTTTACAATCAGATTGTAAAGTTCTTCTTCCATCTTTCTGATCTCAGTCCGGGGACAATACTTGTTCGTCAGAAGCCTTTTTAACTCAGTCCAGGTGATTTGATTGGCTTGCTCTATTCCCATAGGCTGGGCATATGCATTCCACCAGGACAAGGCATCGTCAGTTAAAGTACCAGTAGCAAATGTTACTTTATTCTCTTCGGCACATCTGCTACGGGAGAATACTGATTCGGTTCGTTCAAACCAGCGAATAAGGCCTACTGCTCCTTCCGTACCATTAAAGTAGAAAGGTTGACAGCTAATAAACTCTTTGTAGTTTCCCGTTTTCACTACAGGAGTTCCAGTAGGACCGGTGTTCCTGTCGGGATTACTAGCACTTGCCATTGTCGCAGCTTGAGCTTCTAGAGCCGAGGTGACACTATCAGCAACTAACTTTCTAATGGCATCTTGAGTCATAGCCGGTGCTTCCGTTGTTGATGCTCTTTTTGGAGGCATTCTACCAACAAAAGATAACACGTAATAAGAATGATATCACAAGTATAATGCTTGTTCTTCTTTAAAATGATTAAAGAGAAATGCTTATTCTTGAAATGCTTAAAGAATAATGCTTCATTTAAGCATTTTTAACAATGGTGATATCTAAAGGTTATGGTATGATGATGAATGTACGATGGATGAATGATGAATGAATGATGAATAATGATGAGATGAATAAAGTGGTAAGAAACAACAAGGTAGATAACGGGATTGCCTTTATATTAGAACAACTTGCCTTTTTACTGTACATAGTCAAGATTTGACAAGTGTTTTTATTTATACCACACATCCCGTGGCTAGGTTAAAGCTAAAGACTGGAATTTAAACTAGAAACTAGAAACTAGATGATCACTGAATGCGGTTCTGGAGTTCGATGATAGAGTTCATGAGTTTTTCTATATCTTCTTGGTGACGAGTTTCCATATCATTGATGACTTCTGCCAATTCCGCGATTCTGTAGCGAGCTAAGGAGATCTTATGGTTGGATCCTATTTGCTTTCTCCGGAGTTTAGTGATCTGAGTATGAGCTTGCTGGAGTTCTGCTGCTAAGGCGTCAAAATCACGTTGGATGATTATTGTTCCTTTACCAAGACCTTCGATGCCGTTTTCAATCTGTTCAAAACGTTCAGGAGGGATTTCTTCTAGATAACATTGGATACCCTGAATTTGCTCTTCATGACGTTTGATAGCTGATTTCCGGGAAGTTTCACCAATCTCAAGAGCTTGAGGTTGGGATGGGGTAGATGGAGATAACTGCATTGGTGAAAGAAGTCCTTCTGGGAGAAAGAATTCTTGAGTTTTAGGAGGTATGATATTTGGATGTTGGTTTTCATTATAGAAAGCTTCTATAACTTCTTGGTATGGATCGTCAGGAGATAGAGTTGATGAAGTTAGTGGGACAATTCCAAATGGATTGGAAGCACTGGAGTAGGTTTTTCCTGGAGAGGCCGGGACATAATCCGGAGAAATTGGAGGAAGATAGTTTGGGAAATTGGAAGAAAAGGCATCCTCCAAATTAGCAGTAGGATGGTCGGGGGAAGACATCGTTCTGCTTAATAACATAAGTTATTTATTTAGTAATATAATAGTTATGTAACTTTACATACCATTCCGGGAGATATAGCGGCACGGAGGACTTTCTTGGATGGAAAAAGAAAAATAGTTATAGTTAAGGTTTCAACCTTGTTCTCTATAACGTAGGCTCTGATACCAAATCTGTAACACCCCCATTTTTACATATAGCAGCGGAAGCTAATCTGGGGTATTACTTCAAGGTACAACAGTCATAATCATAGAAAACGAATCAAAAAGAGTCGTTTTTGAAAATAAGTTATCATTCATTATTTCTTCAGAGTTTTTACAAACGAGAGGTTCCCAAAATCTATACAATAAAGTTTGAATGATAACGGTTTTTCCATCGTCATGTCCTCGCCACTCCGTGCCATTAGTTACCTGAGATAAAACATGCTAAAAAGTCAACACAAAGGTTGAGTGAAATCCATAGGTTTAAGTAATATAATTTGAATGCAAATGCGATATTCGGGTTACGTTGATATATACCCAGTATTGAAAACATAATTTATTATTGCCATTAGCTCATGAATCCGATGCCTTAGGTTATAATGATAATATTGCCCCTGCGGGCACCTTTGCCAAAATACCCGTGTGATTTCTAATGATGTGCAATTGGTTATCATTACTGGATACACCAACGGGGAGTCCAACCCAAATATATATATTCACAACATTCGCGCTTACTACGGAGAGTAATTAACGGTTCATGATTATGGGGACTTAAAGGCAAAGCAGTTACTTAGGCAATAGTAAATTGAAATAGCATACATAAATAATTGCATTCATGTTTATAGCATGTATCCCCCTCGCGGGTTTATAAAAAGATTGAAATGCGAGGCTATGAACTCACCTGAACAGTTATAGGGAAATTGATAGCTAATGTATAGGGAATGAAAGTAACGGCTTCAACACGGCAATCACAGACAACCTGGGTTAATATATGGCAAGTCTTAGTTTGATTGTATATATAAGTTTTTGGATATCGATGTTGGTTTTGATATAAAAATTATCATAACACCGTTCGGGCCATCATAGTTTAGAAGTCATTCAGTAAACGTTTGTGGAGCTAGGGCACTTTAAATTGTAAACCCAACAACTCAGACAGAACGTAGTACCAAGATGAAACTTCTTAATATAAAGCTCCCTAGTATTGTGGTATGATATGGATCCGGGACATGATTTTTGAAAGCACATCGATGATGAATGATATAAGGATTAGAACATAAGCAGTTTTAAGCATTTTATTCAATATCTGGAGATGTTAAGCACGAGGAGCGTTAATTAAAGTTATGTCTGGTAATGTTTTGAATATGATTTTATAGAGAGCCAGCTATACAAATTCTGAATGTCCATTTAGAAAACACACAACGTGTTACTTTTCGCAAAATAGATAGGCTAGACATAATTGTCAACATGCCTGGGAAGAAGAAAACAACGCTCACCGAATGGTACGTCTACAACAACAAAAACACTGACGGTAGACACTTAACCTACCTAGAATTCCCTTATGAATTTGTATGGTATCCGAATTCAAAAAGCTTACGCCGAAGGGTGGTGAGAACAAAGAAGTCCCTTGGAAGACTCACTTATGTTCATCCTAACTCCGGTGAACTCTTTTACTTTCGAATGTTATTATGCCATCAGAAAGGGTGTAAATCCTCAACTGAAGTACGAACTATTAATGGGCATGTGTTACCAACTTATAGGGCTGCATGTGAAGCCTTAGGTCTGCTTGGTGACGACAAAGAATGGGACATTGCCCTTGAAGAGTCAATTGTCTCAACATCATCCGCCGAAGTGAGAACCCTTTTTGCTCAGATTCTGATATATTGTGATGTGTTAGATCCACTTACGTTAGGGTTTCGGGTGTACGTTTGGATCAAAAAGGCATAACACTTAGGTTTTTGAGTTCAAAGCTTTATATTATGACTTTAGAAGATCATATGAAACATTATGCGTTAGTAACTCAGAACATAAGCTTTAGAGAACTGTTTGAGCTTATAGCTTGGAAACGGGTCAGAATCAGGACTTTCGGCTTCGTACGGATAGATAAGACTCCGGGCTTCGTTCTTCTAGGTTTCTTTTGCTACCTATTCTGTACTGAGATTCTAAAGATCTATTAGAATTTCATATTGAGAGGAGTTGCTTTTACTTATGAAGGGTTATAGAGGAGGAAGTGGGGGATGAAGAAAAATGAACAAGGATGGCTTCTATTTATACTCATATATAATTGATAGATTGTACATCATCTAACTTAATAGATGGATATTTACATTTATGAAAATTGTGGGTTGTTATAGCATTCGTCAAGAAGAAGCATACACACATTTATCATATATTTATCCTATTGCTTCATGATATATATATATATATATATATATATATATATATATATTATTGCACAAAACTAACCCTTGATGTAGGTTAAGTCCGGGTAAGAAATTTGATTCATGGATTCATTAGCAACCAAGGTCCATAATCATAGGAGTGCAAGGAGCTATGGGGGAGCTCGAGGGCATTAATGTAGATAGCCTAAAGTTACTTAGAAGATGGAGATTAAAGTATAACTTCACTAGGGATGATGCAAGCTCGCCGTTCTAGGGAGAAACAAAGTTTAACTCCAAGAACACACCCTTCTAGGGAAGGTAGAGTGTAGAGTGTTAATGGAGAAGGATCAAAGGATTGGAGCATATACCTTTTTGTTTCGACAAAAGGGGGAGAAGGAAGTATAAACGAGTTACTTTTTAATTTTACTATGTTACGAGTTTACATATTTGTCATCATCAAAAAGAGGGAGATTGTTAGTGCAAATATTACGATATTTAAAAGCTAAACAAGTCATTTGTTTTTTAATTAATGACAAACAATCGTAACTTGTAATACTAATCGTAAACTATATGCAAGTTTCGCGTGACACAACTCATCTACGCTTACATTATCTAATCCTCTCGATGTCTCGAGTCTACTCATGCTTCAACAATATGTGTTATTACGAATTGTTTGTTATGGTGTATTTGATTCAACACCCCATCTTAACAAACCATTTTAAAAATGATTAACACGTTTTTACAAACTAGCCTAATGATTAAAATCCATTTTATCATTAAGTTATTTTTAATAAAACTTTTAAGTTTACTTACATCACCACTAAACAAATGCTTTTAAGTAATCTTTTACTTAATAATGATTAATCACATTAGTGAATAAGACAAATTAGGATTAAACACTTTTGGAAATAAAAATCTTTGATAAGATATTTATTCTTACAAATCTTTTCCTTTTTAATGTTTTTAAGATTGATTTCCTTCTACAACAAAATCAACATCAGATTTTTTAAGTAATTAAGATCTAAGCAAAAGATTTTAAAAGGAATTTTATACAATTTTGAAATTGGACCGTTGCGACCCACGGAGTCCACCTAAAAGGCAGAGGGATCCTCCACCCTAGATCTTGTGGACCACCTTGACGGCCAAGTTTTGGGTTTTCAATAAATATCACCCATTTGCTTAGTTTTTCACCCAAGCTTTTCACAACCTTTCTTCCACATTATTACACACATTTAGGATCATTATAAACAAGTTTTTATAATGTAAAAACACAATTAATCATATCATCAAAACCCCAATAACCCTTGATCATAATGCTTCTAACTTTCATTTGTTGCAAGCATGATTCTACATGATCCTCATTCAAGCAAGCTTAGAGATCTTGCCATCATAAGCCTCCACATACCTAATATTTGAAGATCTATCACAACAGCAAGAGATCTTATCGATCTTCATCAACAACTCATGCTTAGAGTGGATCTTGATGTTTTAGATTAGGCTTTTACTTCCATTGACAATTATCGTTCTTTAGTTATCAATATACACATTTGTGTATCTATTTTATGATATAACAAACTAGATGCTAGGGGTTTATGTGTTTAGCAATAAAAACACAAGGTTTGTTATGTTCTGGTGTAACTAATGCCCATATATGGTTTGGTTGCACCTGAAGAATGGACTTGGTTTTTTTGCTTAGTACCGATAAAGTCGTAAGCGACGTTAGGTTGGTTTCTACCTCGAAGTAAGACTCGGTATTTAGCTTAGTACCGGAAAAAGTGTAAGTGACGTTGTGTGATTTTCTCTGCCTTATAGGAGCTTGTTGATTTAGTGAAGTAACTTTCGAGTTGGGTACTCGAGGAGTAGAGTAGGGGGAAGAGGAGCTTCGTAGCTGAACCATTATAAATCATCGTGTCCGGTTTGCAGTTTCTTTTACTTATCATTTTAGAAAGGAAAGTATTTATATTTATGTCTTGCATCTGCATCTTTGTTTGCGTTGTAGTCTTGTGTTGTGGTGGACCTCACACCTGAGTATGCTTTGTTTGATGTTATTTAGTATAGTTGTAGTAGTATAAACTTGATTGGTTGATATAAAAGTCTTAAGTTTATAAAGGAAACGTATTCACCCCCTCTACGATTACACACTTGCCTTTACCTAGAATGTATGTTGCTTAATCATAGTATCTTTATAAGTTATGAAATTCTGATCGTTTTTGAAATCACTCTCTAACGACCTCAACATGCATACCAGAAAAATGATAAATTAAACTTGGTTTTTGTTATTCAAAACTCAATTAGACTCGATGGGTTTAAGGCAACTTAGGTCAACCCAGTTCACCTTACTGGCTGAGATTTGGTTTGTTTCTTATTTTTTTCACAAATAACATAAGTTAATTATATATAACTACGACATAATTTTATTTTTACATTCTATATGGTATGTGCTTAACTACACATACCCATTTTCATTTTTAATACCGTCTTTTAAATGACTAAAAAAAGTTCTAAAAATAACATTGTATTTGTATGTTTTTTTTTATATTGTGCAGGAAACGGATATCCGACAAAAGGACGAAAAACGAAGCCAAAACGGACAAAATCGAGCACGGAATGGAAGAGCATGAAAAAGACAAAGTCAAAAACAAAGTCAAAGTCCAAAAAGTCAAAGTCAAAGTCAACCCCATAAAGTCAACAGTCAAATTCAAAGCCGAAATCGAAGAAATGTTAAATGGGCCCACTCGTACCCATCTAATGGGCCGGGTCAACCCATTTATACATTATTGAAGACATAAAGGCCCAAATTTAAATATGTATCAAACCGGCCCAAACTGAATATATTAGGCCCAAAATCTTTGACTAATAACACTTAACAGCCCAACTGTTAAGACTTAACTGTTGTTAGTCCTCCAAGGACTAACAATGCAATAAAAACATACAAAATGGAGGACTAAAGCTGCCAACTCCCCAAAAGTTTAACACCATAAAGGACATACCTTGCAAACACTTATATCAAGTTTAGGGGGCAATGTTGTCATTTCCTCAAACCTTCACCCCTGTTTATACCAAAACAGATACAAACACTCCCAACCTTTTTTTAACGCCAAATTGTCTCAAACATGGCTCCTCTCCTATCTCACTGCACCCTTACTAACTCCATGACAAAACCATCACCCTCCCCCTCTACCCCACTTCACATGGGTCAATGCCACCTTGGCAATCCCATAAACCCTCATTAGACGATGAACAGGACAACATAAATTAAGGGTTATGATCATAAGACTTGGGCACAAACAAAAATGGAAGGCTGAGATTGGGTTTTTGATCTTTCTCATACAACAAACACAACAGTTGAAGCACTCTTAGAAGAAACACAAGAAGAAGCTCAAGACTAGAACTTTTAGTATAAATAGGCTAGTGTAGCCTATTTGTATTTTTGTCAAAATTTTGGTAAGTCCATCTTTTGTATTAACAAAGTTTGTACCATTTTAATTACTGTCTTTTTAATAAATTGTCATTTAATTTAATTGTCATTTAAATTTCAGCTTTGTAATCTTTATTTTCAAGTTAATGCAATTTTAAGAGCTTTCATTTAAATACTTGTCATTTACCTTAATTGTCTTTAAATACTTTTGTTTAAGCTTATATATAAGCTTTTAAGCCATTAAAACATTGGGTGTGTTAGACCTATCAGTACTAACAAATGGCCTTCCAGTACTAACAAATGTCCTATAAGTACTAAGTTGGTTAGTAACGGTAGCCTGAGCTGCCTTCTTTTGAGATGCAATTTTCCTCTTTTCTTCTTCAAAGGCTTGTCTTGATTCATCATTCATAGCATTAGCAAGCACTTCTTGAGTAACCATCATCTCAAGTTCATCTTGCCAGACTTGGTCATCTTCTGGCATCTGATGTTGTCCTTCATTTTCAGAAGGTTGTTGATTTGTAGTTTTATATACCCAAAATATACATACTAATATAACTTTAAGAGTAATTAAGAAAATTACCAAGTTACCCTTGATAAAATTCACTCTTAAAAATATATAATATAATATATAATACGTATATTAAACCGGGTAAGTATGATCACCCGGGTCGTTTCCCCAACGACTAGTGAAATTGAAACCACGTTTTAATTTGGATTCTGATTTGAATAAGCAAATGGATGATTTGATTATCTAAAGCAATAATTAAAATGGACAATAATTTTTTTTTTAAAACAATTAAACTAATACGGGAAACAATTAAAACACGACAAATAAACAAGTAAACAAATTTTAATCCCTAAAAATGTAAACTAAAATTTCACTAAATAAAGAAAAAGTGCCGAAAATTATTAAAAATAAAAGCCCTAATTTTTATCTTTTTATAAAAGTTTAATTAAACTAATTAAAACTTAACCCTAACTATTAATTAAAACTTAATAAACTAATTAAAAACTAACTTAGGGACTAACTGTGTAAAAGACTTAAAGACTAACGGGCTAAAACATTTAACGGGCAAGGATTAACTGGAAAACAACTAAAACAGAAAAATTACAGGAATGGTCCCTGAGGACTTACCCCGACAACAAACTAAGTCCAATTATAAGCTCAAATTCTAAAAGTGCTTATCACTAAAAACTTGAAAGAGCAAAGTTGTAAAGGAAGCTAGGGAGAACAACTTTAACAAAAGCACTTTGGTCTGAAACTCAAAGATAAGCTCTAAAAGAGCTTCTCAATAAGCTGTTACAGAAACTAGGGGTTTGGGCTTAGTTTTACCAAAACAGCTATAATAAGCTCAAATTAAGCTTAATGTGAAAAAGGAAAAGAGTTCTAGGAAGCTTATGAGATGCTTTATCTATAAATGCAAAGAAAACTAAGCTAGAAGTACTTTTAAACTAATGAAATTAAGCATGAAACAAGCAAACTCAGGAAATAAGCAAATAACTCAAATTCCAAATAAGCTAAAAACTTTTAAAAAGCAAAACTAGACTCTAAAACTTTAAGGACTTATTAAACTACTTATAATCTATCTATATAAGCTTTAAAATCTAGACTTATAAGCTAATTTAACAAATTAAGAGTCTACTTAAGTTCCTACTGTTTTTTGGTTTTTTATGTTTTTAAAAGACTTTTGACAGCAAAAATAAGCTAAGTAAATAAGCTAGAAAATGAGATTTAAATCCTAATCTATATTAAGCTATAACTAAACTATAAGATGCTAAAAGATAAGCTATTAAATCCTACAATTACTGGCTTAAATTGGGATTTGAATATCAGCAGTACTAACTAACTTAGTACTGCTGATGCAGAGTTCCTTTTTTTTAACAGCTTAATAAGCTAAGAAGATAAGCAGTAAATTGAAAACTAAAACCTAAACCATATTAAGCTATATCTAGATTACTTCTAACTTGAATTTAAAAACCTAAATCCTATTTTTACTTAACTAAAAGTTAAGCCAAAGGTGGCAGTACTAACTTGTGACAGCAGTACTAACTTGTAGTTAGTACTGGTGCACTTTGCACAAGTGCAACTCAAAAGTGCAGGCTTCCTAAGGGAGACCCTGCACTTAAATACACTCTAATAGAGTGTATAAACTGAATGCAAGCAAAATCCAAGCCTAAAGGGCTTGGGATCAAATTGACACAATAAAAACCTAAGCAACAAGCTCCCCTGGTGCTGAATACTTATAATAAGCCATTTCTTTTGAAATTTTTGAACTCTAATTTATAAAAACTAAATAGAAACTAATTTTAAATAAAAACTTAGCTGACTCAAGCAAATAGCACAAATGAAATTGACTTTTAGAGGTCAAAATGCACTAAACCAAACACCCCTTTAAGACTATGACAGGTTTGAGAAAAGCTTTTTAAGAGAAATCTAATGAACAAATACTGAATACCAGATAAAAACTAACTTAAAACAAACTTAATTAACAAAACTTAACAACTAAATAAGCATTAATCTAAGATCTAAACTATTTTACTATATTTTTGGTTTTTTAGAGGTTTTTAAATATATGAAAGACTAAGATCTAAACTAAGAGAACTAAAAACAGACAAACAACTATGATTATTAAGCTAAATTATACTAAAATAAGCACTAATAAGCAAAGAGAATAAGCAAATAAGCAGATCTAAGTTTAGAAAGCTATAAAACTAATATTTAAAGCAAGACATTAAAAGAAAACTTACAATTCACCTCTAGCTAAACAAGAGGTACCAATTAAGGCAGCTACAAGCTCCCTAGCTTATTAATAAGCTAGGGTATAAGTCCTTGGGATCTCTTCCAAGTTAAGATCCCCTTCCAAAAGCTCTAATCTAAATAGATCCATGTAAATTAATACTGATTTAAGGTTTAGGTAAGATTAATACTGAATTCTATAAGCACTATTTCAGCTTATAGACTGAAAGAGCTTAAAATGATCTTATTAACTTATTTAGACAAATTGGCTATTTAAGAGAGCTTATGACTTTAAATGAGAGCTAAAAAATGAGATTTAAAATACTAAAGACTGAATTTCATTAATTAAAGAAACTGATTACATCACTTAAAAAAGGAAAAATTACATTTAAGAAAAATACGAATTTAAGCTAGACTAAAAATTACTAAAAACCTAGATATGTGTGTGTGAGAAGTGAGGCTTTATTTATAGCCCGCTAGGGAAGATTCTAGCCCCTTGCCTTGCTCTTCAATCCTGGCCAATCATTTCTTCAATCATTTGAGCATCAATTGTAGCCGTTTGATCAACTTGTGCACACTTGAGGATCGCCAGCGTGTCATTCCCTTGATGTGACGTTTGTGCTAGTTTTGTGAGTGAGTTTAGCACAAAACCCACATAAATTTGTGCTTTCATCGTGGCTAGAGCTTGATCTTGAGCTAATGAATCTCTTGGAAAGACTGATTTGTCCCTTGTCTTGCACTTATGAGCTCCTTAATTGACCATCTAGCCCTTTAATTTCCATAAGCCCTTTGTTTTTGACTGGATGGTAAAATGTTAGTGACGATGAATAGTAAAATGGGTTTCGCGCCCAATTTAGACAGTTAAAACTGTTATATCTTTGGGAAGTTTGCACTTTTGACCCTTGTGTTCTTTTTCTTCTTTTCCTAGTTATAAAACAGTTTGGGAATTTGCAATTTTGGCCCTTGTGTTTTATAATAAAAGGAAATGGGCTTTGTTGACTTTTGTTGACCATGATTGACTTTCCTTTGACTGGATTTGACTGAGGCTTGACTTTTCTGGCTTCGGCTTTGTACTTTTCTGATTCTCGTGTCCGTGCTTGCCCGTTTTTGACTGTTTTCTTGTGATTTTTGATTTATCCGTACCTGCACACACAAAACACAAATACAAGCATATTTTTGCCATTTTTGGTCTGTTTTGGGTTTAATTGGATCATTATAGGTACAAAACGGATATGTGTATTCTACACTTATCAGTGCCCTTAAAATTCAGAGGTTGGCACTTCATGAAGTCTGGGTAAGTGCACTCTCTAGCAACTCGTTCAGTCCTTCTGACACCTGTTCCTGAAACATGGTTGTCATCGCCATTCGTGCTTCTGTTAGCATCACGTGCTGCCAAAGCGGCAGTAACGCCTTGGTCAATCATTGCCTGAATTATAAAAACACCCGATTCCCATTTTAAAAAGATTTCATTTCTCTTTTTAATGATTTTTTCATGATAATTAACTACCTAACTACAACTTATTTAGTTGACATAATGTATGTCTTCATTACCTCATTGCAACTTTTAGGATCATAGAACAAAAAGCACAATTAAGTTCTAGAAAGATAACTCATCATCCCCAGATATCACTTTTCCCATGCTAATCTAAAATAAGATCCACTCGTTGATTACACTAAGAATCAAACTAATATTAATTACAACTTATGAAATTCCTTCTTCCCGACAATAAAACATATATTTAAGGAACACGTGTGTCAAATTAATTTAAAACCATTAAATCCACATATTTAGATAGATGAAATCCTACCAAGCTTTACACTTAGCAAGATCACATCTCAAAGCAAACAAAAACCTCTTTAGCCAAGTCATCGTTAGGTCACTTGTCCCATAAATGATTTTCTTTTCTAGCGATCCGACACGGAATGGAAAAGCGTGGAAAAGACAAAGTCAAGACAAAGCCCAAGTCTGAAAAAGTCAACCAAAGTCAACCCCGACAAATCCAAAGCCACAAGTGAAGAAAAATAAGTTTAGGGACTAAAATTGCCAAGTCCCTAACTTATTTAATGAAGGAAAAAGAAGAAAATACTTGCAAGGGCCCAATCTGCCAATACATCAAAGATATACCACAAGGGCCAATCCTGCCAACACTCCAAAGCTATAACTCACAAGGACCATGGATGCAATACCCTTTATAACATTCGGGGGGTGTTTTTGCCAAATTTCCAAACTGTTAACACACAAGGACGAAATTTGCAAGGACAACTATATCCATGAGGGACCAAACCTGTCAAAACCACAAACTCACACCCCCGTTTGAAACACTGTACATCCCTCCCAAACATTCCCGCTAATTTTCTCCCAACTCCCCTGTCATTTTCATACACCTCGACTTCTGTTCCCTACCCTCCAAAACCATCACCACCACCCTCCCCCACCCCCACATGGGCTCTAGACAAGCTGGCAATCCTCAGCACACCTATTGGCTAAGGAAATTGAAGGTCAAGATTCGTTGACTTTGGGACCAAGAAATATGAAGGGCCAAGATTGATTTGAAGGCCTCTCCTCACATAGAAAGCACAACAGCTGGTCTGTCTCTATGAAGAAACACACCTAATAGCTTAGGGTTTCACTATAAATAGGACATTATGTAACTTAGTGTAGGGTCGAATTTTTGTAAGAGCAACAACTTGTAATATCAAAAATTTATCCATCTTTTAATATTTTGCCTTTTTAATTTAATTACAATTTAAATTCCTGTTTTTAAATCTCTTGTCATTTAAATTTATGCAATTCACTTGTTTTCCTTAAATTCTTGTCACTTAAGTTAACTTGTCATTTTAATACTTGTATTAAGCTCTTTTATAAGTTTTTAAGTGATTAAAAGCCTATAAAAAGCTTGTTTTCATTTTTTTGTCAAAAAAAAGGAGGGTCAAAAATCCAAAAATTTCAAATCTGTGAAGAACAACAAGGAGCAAGGTTTATAAAGGATGACCTTGGGTTTAGTGCCTCATGGGAGGCTATAGGGTTTGTTTTTAAGCTTTTGAGAGCTTATTCACTTGTCATAAGCTAAGGACCCTTTGTAAGTTTCACTTTAAAATTTTTGCATTCTACTGTAGCATAGCTTATTTTCTGCTTATTTCTCTAATCTTGCTTATTTTAGTTGTTAATGCTTGTTTTTGTTTGTTGTTTGTTTATTAAGTGCCTTGTTTGAGTTTTTATGCAAATCTGTCAAGTCTAGCTTGTAAACTGCTTATTAAAGTGCTTATTCCTGTTGTAATTGTGTTTAATATTTCTTAATATTGTCTGTTGATTATCTATTTTTCAAAATCTTGGCTTTAATCTGTACAAACTTAGCTTAAAAAGCACTTTAAAAAGTTAAAGGGGTGTTTGGCATAAGGGGTGAAAATAGGTCATATTGGGTTAAAAACTCCATGGGTCATTTGATGAACTTTAACCTGCATTTTTAAGTTGATTAATACTGTATTTTAATGTTCTTTAAGTTTAAAATTTGTTTTTAAGTGTTTTTCTAAAAGTCTCTTTGAATCTGTGGTGACAGATTTGATTCAAAGGGCTTGTATGATTAAGCTTGTTGTTGCCAGCTCTTGACTCTCATTTTTGTGTCTCTTTGAGTGTCTAAATGAATGATGTTAGAGTCCATTTGGTTTACTTATTCACTTGCAAAAATCTGTCAATTTTATTTTCTAAGTCATTTTTTTTAGCCTTTTTCACTTTAACTTTTGAGTTAGTTAAATTAGTTTTTAGCCTTTAAAATTTTGTGCACAAGCTCTCTAGGAGCTTGTGTTAATTTGTTTTAACTTAGTTTTTAATTTAGAGCTTATTTTGTAGCTTATTTGTTGGGGTGCTTTTTGTCCCTTTAAAGTTGCCAAAAGTACCCTGGTGCAAAACCCCTCATTTCAGCCTTTTTTATTTAGTTTTTGTTGTAAAGATCAGTTTAGATTCTTAGGAACCTCAATATGAGCTTTTGGCTTTTCTAAAAAGCCAATAAGCCCTTTTAAAAGTCCTGTTTGTTTCAGTCCTTAAGAAGCTTTCTTTTGTTGCTTATTTTAAGCCCAAAAGTGTGTCCCTAAGCTTAAATTTACTCTAGCAGTACTAACTCTCAAGTTAGTACTGCTGAGGGTATTAAGCCACTTCTAGCTTATTGAGCTTATCTCATTAGCTTATTTGTGCTCCTAGTAGTTCATTAGGATGGTGTGATAAGTTAGTTTGTTCATTTTCTTATTTTCTTAGCTTAGTTTGTGTTAACAGTCAAGTGCCATAAGCCATTTTGCCTTTTAAGCTTGGTTAGGTTTTCTGTCAATATAAGCCCTTTTAAGCTTATTTAGTTATTACATTTTAGTCACTAGTGCTTATTTAGGATAGGGTAGTTAATTCTTTTAGCTTATCAGTTTAAATTTTAGCTTATTTGCCCAAACAGTTCAAAGAGACTTAGCCATTTTTTGCTTTTAAGCTTGTTTAAGCTTCTGTCCACTTTAGAAGCCCGTTTTCAGCTTATTTGTAGCTTATCTAAAAAAGTTATAGTTTTAAAAATTGTTAAGCTCAAGGAGCTTAACAAGTTTGGTTCAAAAAGTTTCATAAAAAAAAAGAGGAGACAAGGGGTGACCCGGGTGAGCAAGACTCGAACCCGGGCCTCTACCCTCGATACACCTCCCTTTTATAACCATTCTTACCGCTGCGCCCTTGGGACTTTTTCATTAAAGTCCCAAGTGGCTTTGTATTTAAGGTGTTTTTCCACCTTAAAGCTATAAGCTGTCTCAGCTTATTTGCGGGCTTATTTATAAGCCAATTTTTGGTTTCTTATTTTTCGTAGGTTAGTTATAGTGTCAAGTAATTTTAGTAAATTTTTCAGAATTTTTAAAAATAGTTTAGTATTTTTTATAATTTAATTTAGTTAAAAGTTTAAAAAATTCATAAAAAATTCAAAAATTATCAAAAAAATATTTTTCTTTTTTAGAAAATTTTCTTTAGTCATATATTTCGTAGGAAAAATATAAAAACTTTCGTAGGGTCATTTTTGTAACTTTTTGATTTTTAAAGAACATGTCTCGGGTACGGTTTTTGTCTTGACTCGTTTTTGGGTCAAACGACCTCCGTTTTCAGTCTAGTCTTTTTCATTCTTCATTATTAGTCCCCTAGAGTAGTTTAGAAGTAAAAATTTCTTTGTAGGGTTAATTTTGAAGATTTTAGGTTTTTGACCCCTTGTTCGGGATTCGTGCTCTCGTTTTTCAGCTTAATTTCATAATTTTTAGGTTTTTCTTAATCGTTTTTATTTGTTATTGTTTAACTTAGCTTTCCACACTCTCAAATCATTTCTCTCATTCAAACTCCAATCTTCCGACTGTATCGATTTTTGCAGCACAGCCTCGTTGGGGATAAACGACCCGGGAACATTCTATACTACTTCCTGGTTTCATTGATTTGTGTTTTTTAGATTATATATATTTTATATTTTATTATATATTAATACTTCTAAGTCTGCTATCAATCACCAAACTATTCCTCTTTCACTTCACGTGAAAATGATACTCGAAAACGTCAACAATAATGTTGGTGAGCTCGTAGGTTTGACCTTAAACCCAAAAGTTGTGCCAATATATCAACAGTGGACAATAGTGCTATATGACAGTGAATATATGCAAACAACCTTAGCATCACCGCTAATCAATAACCATATGTCACTTACGCACCTAAAGGGCCTACCAGCTGGAGCACTAATATTAGGGCAGGACCTCACTCAAACTTGGGTAGGCGTACCCATCCGCTCCAATAATCTCACAAATACTGGGTAGGCGTACCCATCTGATCCAAACAATCATGCATCACATAATATTCACATAGCAGTCATAAGCACATAACTTGTCCTAAAACAAAACCACATTTCGCATAGATCAATTCAAAACATTTCAAAACACATTTGAGTATCATTTTTCTCCAATGACAAAACAGTAAAAAGTGGGGCTACGAGAACTGACCTCAATCAGCAATCAAAGCAACCGCACAATCTCAAATAAAGCAGTACACAATAAATCTCTACGCAAGAGCACAATGTACCCGGCAACGACCTAATATATATACTCACTATATCAATACTCGTACAAAATTATCTTATTGTACAAGTGTTCGCCTTAACTCACGCAAATCCACATTTTAATCCCAAAATTCCATTCCAAATTCATATCATTCAAATCTCGTTATCTCATACCGTTAACTCATTACAATAACCGCCATCTTGTTACCAAGACTTTATCTCGTTATCAAAACTTTACCTCGTATTATGGTTGTGTGGTAACTACGCGAAAACGACTCAAAAACACTTGGGCAAAGTGTGACACCAATACAACAAACCTCAACACCCCAAATTTCTGGTACTCTACGAAAATTGATGAAAAGGAATGAGCAAGAGCTCAAAAGCCAAAGATAAATAATCAACATTTCCGAAGTCGATACGACATATATATTTAAATATATATGTACATGAATACTTGATAATTTAAATAAAATAAGAGTCTTTTATTATTATTTTCGTCTTATTATCGGGCTAACGGGGTACAATGTTTCATCATTAAATATGTCCAAAAGCTTTTACCACAACACTTAATCTTCCTTAAGATTCTTCCTTCCATTTCCTCAATTAAAATCGACACAACGGTTATAAATAGTAAATATTTAAGAAAAATTTCGGAAAATTTCATCTTTCGTATTGTATTAAATTTTCAAGTTGAATAACTATTTATTGTTAAAACATTGAAAATTTTATCTCTTTTAGCAAAACTCTAAGTATATAATTCTTTCAAAAATTCGGCATGACCCGTACGTCTTTATGACTTTTTCCAAGGTATTAAACCTTAATCCAAAACAATTTTCACAAATTCGACGTGTTCCGACAAACACAATATCAATACCATTGACATGATTTATTAAACCGTGGCAAAATAACCTCTTTACAATTGGCAAGTCCAACAAAAATCCTCCTCTTAGTCCAACACAACTTTCTTTGGTTCATTTACAAATCCACAAACTTATTTATTTGTTATTGGGTCATATGGTCCATTATGGTCCAAAATACTTAGCCCGATAGCGAAACTTATTCTATACTTCTTTTTATATACCCCAAAATACAAATCAAACCCAATGAGCCTTAAGCCCATTAAGCCAAATCAATAAGCTATAAGCTTATACTATTATATATATATATATATATATATATATATATATATATATATATATATATATATAAGCCGGTAACCCCAACAATAAGCCATAACCTTCAAAATACGCCGAATATATACATATAAGCTCAAATAAGCCGAAATCAAAATAAGCTAAAACCGAATAAGCCAAAATCCATTAAGCTATAAGCTTATAGGACGAAAACCATAAGTCCAAAATCAATAAGCCAAAATCAATCGGGCCGAGCCCATTTTGGCACCCAAACCGAAACCAAACGCACCATTGTTGGGCCGGTATCAAACCAAACGCACCCTAGTTGGGCCGGACCCAAACCAAACGCACTCTTGTTGGGCCGAGCGAGCCCAACGCACCCTTATCCCAAAATCAAATAAGCTACATTTAGCTTATTAAATAAGCGTAGCCTCAAAATAAGCCCTTTTAAGCATTTTACAAAAATGGAAAATTACCACAACAACCATTTTATTTAAACTCAAAACCCTTTTCCTTCCTTTCTTTTATAAGCCGACGCATAAACACCCCTTTTACATTTTTGATTTTAAGTTTCGATCTTTTTGGCGATCAACTTGTACAACTAGCGTCTAGACATCACCATAATCACAAAAGTACAACTTAAATTCAAAGTTTTATAAAAACTTACTTGTTTGATGAGCTTGGTTCGATCGAGACGCGCGAATAAGACTAAAAACCTTGTTTCTACAATCCGAAACTACTAGCTAACAACCCAATAATATATTTTTAACCCGTGTTCTTGGCAAAATCTTCAAAATCTTTGTTCTTCTTCTTCCTTGTGGTTCGGCCGGATATAGAGAAAAAGAGAGAGAGAGAGTTTTGTGTTTTTTTTATTTTCAAAATGATGCATGTATGTGAAATGGTTGAGGTGGTGGAGGTATATAATGGTACTAGGTGAGACATCATAGCAAAATTTTAGCCCTCTTGTCCCCTTATCCCCTAGGCGTCCAAAATGGGATCCAAGGAGGGTCTCGGGTTTTCCTTTTTGTGTCGGGATCACTTAAAACTCAATTCTCATTTATTTAAAACGTCAACCAAACTTAGTTATCATTTCCATTGCGTTTAAAATCATTTTTCCATAAACCTGGGTTATTCACATGACACTTATCACATTAATTTACTATAAAAATCCATTTTTGAGCCGTTATCGGCCGACTCCGGACCGAAAACATGAATTTTTGACAAAACTCAACCGAACCTTGCTCATCCATTTACAAATACTTCAAATCCCCAAATATAGCTTGGAAACTTATAGTCACCCAAAATTTCACCTTTTTACGACCGTAACGGTCTTTTACCGAATTTCACAAAAACAAATGTTTTTCTGATAACTTTCAAATCTCACACTCACGATTTACAATTTAAATCGACGTTATTTAAATATTATGAATTTATTAAATAAATAAACCCATTAACACATTACCAACCTCATAATTCTCTACACTTAAATAAACTGTTGTGCCGGTACGCGTTGTGTGACGCTTTTTCGCTAAACGCAGGAAAACTTCTCGGAAAGCACTAAAAACCTCAAAACCACTCTAAAACAGAAAAACGAATCATAATTGATTCATTATGAACTCCACACTTCATCAAATTCCCCATTAAACTGAAATCGCTTATACGCAAAATAGACAACAGAAGTCAACTTTTTAGCTTTTATCAGGAAAACTGACAAGATCGAAAGACTCCAACATACAAAACTATAATATTTTATAATACTTAGCCCTGAAAAATATTACCGGTTATCACATTTGTACCACAATCAAGATTGAGACGAAGAAGCCTTTGCTAGAAGACAAGCCAAAGAATTTGAAGAGATGTCGTTAAGAGCAATAGTATACAAATTCGACGAACGATCACCGGTAAGCAAATCTACACCATCTTCGGTTCGAACAAAACATGAAGACTTTCGAAAGGCGACTTCAAGACCCTTGTCACAAAATTGTCCAACGCTAAATAAGCTATGTCCTAAACGTTCGACATAGTAAACTTTCGTGATCGTCATTGACCCAATAACTACATCTCCATAGCTAGCAATCACCACAAAATCATTATTGCCAAAGCGAACTGTTCCAAGAAACTTTTCCACAAAGTTTGTCAAAAGAGCACGATTACCCGTCATATGCTTTGAACATCCCGAATCAATGATCCAAAGACAAATTTGGACAATCTGCAATAAATAAAATACCAAAGACATTCAACAAACTTTGGGTATCCATTTGAAAATGGGTCCCTGTGAGTTAGGTGTCTTAGAAATTTTATCTATTTGACGCTTAACTTTAGGAATCCATTTAGCTACGGGTTCAGCTAACGGTTGCATTTTAGGAAGCCACCTAAACACAGTTCTAGGTAAAGATTTATTCGAATTACTCTTAGAACGCACATTCAAAGAATCACAAGGCTTTTTCCTAAAAGGCATCTTGCTAACTTGAGATTTTCTAATACTTACATCATCAAAAACAAACAAATCATTCACATCACAAGAAGCATACAATCTAGAATTACAAGAAACATTCATAGCATCATTACAAGCATAAGCACTTCTAGTGTCTACATGATGAGAATTATTACATGACAACAAGTCTTTGCGAGAATATCGCTTAACATCTTTGTTTAATTTTGAATTACTAACAGAAGACAAATCAACATTAGAAGTATTAGACGACCCTTTCTTCTTCCAAATAACAACGCTATGCTTAGGTCTTCTAACACTACTTAAAGTGTCTAAATCTGAAAAATGAACAAAATATCTATTAGTACGCACTACATCATTATTCACTTATTTGTCATTTTGTTTTGATGATGTTCTCTTACGTCTTTTTCTTTTTGTTTTATTTTCAGTATCATTTGAAGCACAAGACGTTTTTGACACTAAAATTGGTGAAACTCTTTGTGACACATTTATTTTAACCATTCCTGGAGCAATTACTTTTGAATTCTCCAAATTGTCACAACCTTTTTTAACCACTTGACAATCATTTTCAATTTTGATCTTTCGATTCAAAAATTGCATTTTCACTCGACTCAAAACCTTTTGATTTCAAATACTCAATTATTTCCAAAATTTCTTTTTCTTTTTCCAAAAGACTCACCACTTCATCTTCCAAATCAATTATGATCTTTTCTAAAATTACAGTCGGAACATACGGTTTGAGTGAACTTGTTTGTTGAAACAGAGAATCAATCTTTTCAAAATCTGGATTTATTATCTCTTGAAAGTAATCATCCGAAAAATTTATCTTTTCATTCACATAACTTTCATTCAGATTTCCATAATCATATGCAAACTCAATTTTATTCTCTCTTGCTCTTTTAAATTTCTCAATTTCTAAAGCTTCATTCGAATGTGTGAGAAACATCGGAGTATACCCTAGACCAATAACCCTCTCATCGTAAAGACTAGGTCTCAGTTCTTTTGCTTTACAAAAATAACTTGGATTTTCAAAACCTATTCCTTTTCGACCATTATACAATTTATCCTTAGAAGGCATGATCATATGTATTGTCTGATGCGTTTGTCCGATTTTATGAAGTTTGTTTTCACAATCATTCAATCTTTCCAAACACTTTTCAATTTCTAAATCCTTGTTACGCACACACTCTTCCAATTCTGAAATTTTTGTTTGTTTTTCTAAAATTTTCTCTTGAAGCCTCAGCACATTATTATTCATCTTAACTAATTGACGACTTATTTTATCAAATAAAATCTCTTATTCATCAATCTTTTTCCTATGTTGTTTATCATTATCACAAAGAGCAGAATATCTAATCATATATTGATATCTTTCTTCCTTAAGTTTTGCATATTGTGCTTGACATTCAGTGTGAGTATCAATCACAACATGTTTGACTTTGAGTTGTTCTTGTAAAACTTCTGTTTGAGCAAGCAAATCATCATTATTTTCGTTTAACACTTTTATTTGTTCATTATATTCATTTTTTTCTCCTCAAAATTGTTTACCTTATTCTTCAAAACATCATATTTATCTTGTAAATCCTTGTTTTGATTTCCTAAATCTTTGCTTTGTTGATTTGCTTTCTTAATACGTTTTTGACATTTAGCAATCTTTTGGTTAAACTTCTTAATCAATTTATAAACTAAATGATCCTTTTCTTCATAATCATTATGATAAACTTCTGACTCATCATGATATTATTTAGATACATTATGATTTTCATTAAAATTTTCACTAGCATATTCAATTGTATCATGAAAAATTTCTTGATCATCATTATTGTCCACAAATAAACCATCATTCGTAAAGTTATCATAATACTCTGAAGTTTCATAATCAGATTCACTTTCAAAATCAAAGGAGTAATAAGATACCTCAGCAATGGTTTCTTCAGCAGATGATGAACTTTCCTCTGAATCCGAAAGAACCTTTTCCATTTTAGCCATAAAGACCATATTTGCACTGATCTCTTGATCTGAATCACTACTGGACTCCATCCAAGCTTGGTCCTCAGCAAGAAGCACTTGTTCATCACCTTCTTTCTTAGCTAGCAACATCTTTGTCTTGTAGTAGTTGTAGTCTTTGACCTTTGCTTTCTTGCAGTCTTTGGAAAAATGTCCTTCCTTCTTGCAATTATAGCACTTAACTTTGCTTATATCCTGTTTCTTCTCATCGGCTTTCTTATCCTCTTTCTTTTCCTCTGACTTCACATACTCTGGTTTCTTGTTTGTTGAAGAAGAAGCTGAAGAAGTTCTTAAATTATTGTTTGTTGGCTTAGCATAATACTTCTTTCGATTAAAAGCTTTTGCTAACAATGCGGTAATCTTTTTCAAATCACTAATATCTTCATCATCACTTCTTTCAGACTCTGATTGAACTACAACTTTCTCTCTATGTTTGCTCACTTGTGTTTTCTCAGCAACCAACGCTAATGGATTTGAAGTAGCCACAACTGCTTTCTTCTTATAGCCCATTGCATCATTCACATCACCTTGGTTTTGATTTAGAATATTGTAAAGAGCATCAATATTGATATCCATTAAGTTCTTGGTTTACCTCATCAGTGTACCATACTATTTCCATTCTGGTTGCAGATTGTTCAAGAACTTGTAATTCAACTCACAATTATCTTTCTTATAACCACACTTTTTCAAATCGTTAATCACTTGTAAGTAACGAAGATAAGTATCAAGCAAAAATGCTTCTTCAATGGCTTTGAAAGTTGTAACTCATACAAAAATTGTAGTTTCTATCCTTGTTCACCATACTTCAGAACCAGCATCTGCCTTTCAAGAGCATACAATAAATCTTTAGCTCAGTATCGATGCTATCAATAAGAGGTATAAATGTCATTTGGAAGCCCTTGAATCAAAAGAGATCTAGCAAGACGATCAATCTTCGATTCTTTTTCTCTTCAGCAGTCTAAAATTTGGGATCTTTAAGAGTATGATGTGCATTTGGTGCAGTTCCAGCAAGTGACACTTGAGCAACAACAGGCAATGGGTGTTCACCATTCTTAATAGAATTAATCATTGCTTCCCCATTTGTTTGCTCTTCAAGATAGTTCATAAACCGTTCACTCCATTGAGAATATTAACCCCGATACAACAACGGAATCTGCATTGTCAAACCAACCGTAAGCACGTCTCGACTCATCTTGTCTCGAACAAATATCCCGATACTCAACGAATAATCTGGTCAAGTGCGCTCAATTAATCACCAGCTAACTTTTGCAAACAAAAATTATTTAATTTGCAAGAAAAATCATAAACTAAAAATTATATCCAAAAATTCAACCTAAAATAGAAATCAATCTCGAATTATTGTCTTGCAATTAAAACCTTCATTATATCAAAAATTAAAGCCCAGTTAGATCCTTATGTTCAAATTTTGGATATAGTAACTTTGGGCCCAACTTGTGAAAAATATAGTAGTTAAAAGCACGAGTATGAATCAACCAAATCCAAAATAAATAAACATTCTAATTATTCTTATTAAAATTTTCAGCCCAGACCAAACACAAAGCAAACTTCCGGACTTATGCACTATGACCCGACCCAAGCACAAACCAGCCCAACTTCTTAATATCCTGACCCTAAAGTTTAGTATATAAGACACACTACTTACACAACTCTAGTTTACTCACTAAAATAAAAATGCAGACATAACTATTCTTTCCATCTCACATCTCTTATTATATCACAAACCCTAACACTAATTCTCAAAATAAACCGCCCCCTTATTTGAGAGGTCACTCAGTCACACAAAGACTTAACACAACACAAATCTCAGATCTTGTCTCATACATAACACAAACACTTCGTCCCGTTGTTCTGTTATCTCGACTCAACACAAACAAAAATGGCTCCAATCTTTTTAAGATGACACTGGTAGGTTTGTTATACTCTTTAGTTTTTATTGAACCGAAAGAAAGAGAGATGATTGAAACTTTCTAGTTTTGATCTTTCTTTTTGTTTTTGAAAATTAAACAAAGTTATGCTTTAAAATTCATAGGTCTATGATGAAATCGCTCAACTCTCGTGAATCTTTATGGTTTGTGTAAAAGTTGAGCAAAATCTGAGATCATTTTTTCTTTTATTGTATGATTTGATTCAAGATCGATTATGGGTTTTGATTATTGGTTCAAGATTTGAAAAGATTTGTTATTTGGAACCTTAGAACCTGAGATCGTCTTCTATCATGATTGTTTCTGTTTAAGTCGTGAAATGTTTTCTGTTACGTTCTTTTTCTTATTTAGGTAACACTTTCGGTTTCGTAAGTGTCAGACTAACTTTCGGTTTCGTACAACCTAGCTTTTGTAGACAAGGCTTTCGTATCCAAGCTTTTAGTTTCGTAAATCTTGACTTAGGTTTCGTAAATCCTTTTCTAGTTTCGGTTTCGTATAAGTTCTTTCTTCTAGCTTTCGGTTTCGGAAAATACTTTTAGATTTGGTTTCGATTTCGTAAACAACACCAACAGGTTACGTATACGCTTGAGGTTTTATATCAACCAGGTTTCGTACCAGGTAAGCTTTCGTAAATCTAAACTTTCGTACGAAACCTTACTTTCTTAAAATCACTTTTGTAAATCTTACATATCTGAGAAAAATAAGCAACTTTCGTAAACCAACTTTTTACGACATCGCGTTTTTGAAAAACGTGTTGACTGAAACCGTGTTCTTTGGCCGATGACCAAAAAGTTTGACTTTCGTAAATTCAAAATTACGAAAGCTGAAAAGCAGTTTCTGAATGTCACTTTCGTATCCAGAAAATAAGTAAATTTAAGCAGTTAAGCACTAATGATAAGCAGATTAATCAGATCTTTGACCAGAAAAAGCTGTTAAGACTGAAACTGACTCAATAAGCTGTTTTTGACCTTAATATGATTGTAATAAGCACTTATTTAGTTGAAAAAGCTGAAATCGTCCTAATAAGCTAACAGAATAAGCAGTAAGCACATGGATTAAGCAATTAGTATAATATAGATGAAAAAAGCTGAATAAAACTGAATAAGCACTCGATTAAGCTAAAACTCGACAGAAAAAGCTAACAGAATAAGCAATAAGCTCAGAATAAGCACAAAAATAAGCTGATAAGCACGAAAAAGCACAAATAAGCAAATTCTTAATCTCATAAACACAATCAAACACTAAAAATAAGCACTAATCTGTAATCATTGGCTTTTGATACCACATATTAAACATATAAGATCTTGATTGATGACTAGTATGTGTTGACCAAGGTGTAATTAGTGTGTGTGTTTAGAGAGAGAATTTCTTAACCTTTTCTTATTTGATATTGATACAAATGACTTGGTGTGGAGAATTAGATCATTATGGTGGCATTATGCCTTATTTATACTTGGAGATGTGCTAAGTATAAATAAATTACAATAGTAGTCCCTATACTATTTTCTATTAAGCACATTGATCCTAATTTATGTATATTCTATTATTACATCAAAATGTGGAATTTATCTTAAATTCCAATAGTACCAAACATATAGAAATCTGACATCACTTTCTTCGTGACAATGTCCAAAAAGGAAACATTTCTATTAAGAAAGTCTCCTCCGAGGATGATGACATCAAATAACGTTACATTTATACCATCATTTATCCTGAATAAATTACTCATTTTTATATAATTATTGCAAGAACTATTACTTAATTGCTTAAAGTTGTTAATTGCAGTAATTAAGGAGAGTTTTGTGAAGACATGCTAAAAGGCGCACATTTTGGAGCTTAAACAATGAAATTTGAAGATTGCTTATTTCTGACTCAATACGCCATATCCAGCAAAGAAGATACGACGTATAAGCGCCTGAACTTCACAATAAAACGTGCATACTCAATTCCCAATACGGCGTATCCTACTGCCTACATACGACGTATCCAGCCTGGATAAACAATCAAAGATCTTGTAATAAATATAAAGAAGGAAAGATATATCTGATTGATTGTGAACGTAGCACGCACACCAAGGGAATTACCCCTATATGCCGTATTGACCTCATTCAATACGGCGTATCCATCAAATTTTAAAGACTATAAATAGAAGACTCAAAAATGAGTTTTCAATGTGGAAAATCATATTCTCTATAACATACACATAAAAGTTGATTTTTCTAAAGAGAAGAAGAGCAGCCAAGGTCAAGCATCGATCACGATTCCATAGAAGACACCGTGTAATTCCTATACTCTTGCAATCATTTAATTTTTGGTATCGTTCGGTAAAACGTTTAGTTTACCTTGGTTAATTGATCACGTTTGTATAATTACAATGGTTATGGGCTAATACCCTTGGGTATTTTAGCCATCATAATGAATATTTATTGTTTGGTTTGTTTTAATACGATTGCTTAATTTATTGTTGATTGTTTAATTATGTTTAGCACCTAATACTTGTCTAAGTTTTTGAATATGCGACCTATCATTCAACTGGGTCTAGTGATACCTAATAAGTTATCTAGATACTGGGATAGCTCTCCATATCGTGTTTTATATTACTAGACTAATAGGATCACAAATAATGTTTGATCTTTGCCTTTAAATTATGAGCTTAGTTAGACCGGCAGGTGACCCGTATGTTTCAATAAGTATGTTCTTAATTAATTGGTAAAGACTTGAACAGTGAACTACCAATATATAAAATACCATCAAGCAGTAAGTGGGTAAAGTTCTGATGGGCTAGGGTTTAACAAGATCACCATTGCTTTAATCCCTAGATAGATTATAATAAAACTAAAAGGATGCTTTATGCGGATACGTTAATTGTGACAGGATTCAACGTATCTAGGTCTTAGGATGATGTCCCGCCTATGTCTTAAGAATGATATGCCGCTTCGAGATAAGTAATCATTGCACTAAACAAACAAACTAGCATTTAATCAGATTTAATATGGCTAATACAGTTTTCTATCATTTGGCTTATATCGCTATTTTATATTCTGATTGTCTTCTTGCATGCTTAATGTGTTTTGAATTGATTATTGTCACCATAAAACCTGTGCTAGTCTCTCAGGCTAAAAACCCCTCATTTATCATTAGAACTAGGTTTATCATAGGTTTAACAAGTAATTAGAATTAACTAGATTAATTAGATTAATTAAAATACTGATAGAATATAAGGTTAACGACCTCGCTCTTAGTGTTCGACACCCTACTTACCATAAAACTCCACCCGATCGGGTACACTGCCAGTTAAAGTGTTGTTTTAGGATAAGTCGGCTAAATATAAATTTAAAACTTGGTAATCAATAAATTGACCCTACACGACACCATATCAAGTTTTGGCGCCGTTTCCGGAGAGTGAAAAAGTTTAACCTTTAATTTTATTAGTATTTCTAACCCTTAATTAGCATAATTTAATTCTGTTTGTATTGTGTGTTTAAATTCCAGCATTATTTAATTGTTTTCAAAGTACTCTGTTCTGGTAGACCACCTGATACGCCGTATCCACCAGTTGGATATGACGTATCAAACCTTCTACTCAGACAACGTATTGATTTTTGCAGTCTAAACAATGTATCTTTTCTTTCAAATAATACGACGTATTCTACAAACTCAATACGACGTACTGACACTTAACAGACCTATATGGCGTATTTAACTCAATTGAATACTTGGTATCGATCATCTGTTACAGTAGCAGAACTAAAAATTGATTTTCGTGTTTAATTTTATGTATTCTTTTCAAAGAGCCTGTCCTACTTATTTATTATCCTCTGTTTTAGGTGATGCATGACAAGGAGTTCCACTAAGGAACTATTTAGATCTTTTGAAAACCCAGAAAGAGTATTTTGCTTAAAAAGGAGGCTTTTTGAGACACCTGATCTTGTGGAGTTGAGTTCACCCAAATTCGATTTATTTTCTGACATCAAAGAACATTCAGAAGAAGAAACTATAGAAATTATGACGGAAACAATGGAGCAATACATGAGCAAGACCTGTGGGAATTATGGGTCAGGAATCGCTAGGCCCAAGATTGGTGATAAAACTCACTTCGAATTAAAAGGGAAATTTCTCAAGGAACATCGCGAAAATACTTTTAGCGGTTCAAAACTTGAAGATGCAAACAAACACATTGAAAAAGTCCTTGAGATCGTTGACTTATTCCATATCCCCGAGGCGACTCAAGATCAAATAATGCTTCGAGCTTTCCCCATGTCCTTAATTGGAGCCGCGAGTCGTTGGCTCAGGAACAAACCATCAGGTTCAATTACAAATTGGGAAACCCTAAAAATGAAGTTTCTAAACAAGTATTACCCACCTGCTCATACTGCAAAGAAGATGGAGGAAATTAACAACTTTCAGCAAGAACCGGACGAAAGCCTTTTCCGAGCCTGGGAAAGATTTAAAGAGCTCTTGATGAAATGTCCCCAACACTATTTGACTGATATGCAAGAAGTAATCTTGTTTTATAATGGGCTTGATGTTCCAACTAGACAGATCCTTGACTCAAAAGGTGCCATTCCCACTAAAACTGCTGCTAATGCAAAAGTGGTCATCCAAGAAATGGCCGAATACTCTCAGATATGGCACAACGGAACATCCTCAAATACCAGAAGTACTGAAACTTCTGACAGACTAGCTGCTATACAAGCCTAACTCAACAGCCTTGGGAGAGAAATTAAAAAAGTCAACGAGAAAGTATACGTTGCTCAGGTCGGATGCGAATTATGCAAAGGACCAAACTACACAAAGGAATGTCCACTCAAAGAAGAGGGGAAAACTCTTGAAGAGGCTTAGTACATACAGTATGGTGCACCCTATCAACCTGGAGGACAGTACAGAGCAACAAGGCCAAGATTCTACCAACGCAACAACGGAAATTCTTTGTACCCTGATCGAAGACAAACTTTGGAGGAATCACTGACCAAATTCATAGCTGAATCAGCAATGAGACACGAAGAGAACTCAAACATAATCAAAGAAATTCGAGCTTCTACCGATGCAGCTATAAGAAATCAAGGAGCATCGATTAAGATCTTGAAAATTCAAGTTGGTTAAATGAGAAAAGTCTTACAAGAAAGAGCAATCGAAAGTCTGCCCGGCTCAACAAAACCAAACCCAAGGGAGTGAAAAAGTTTAACCTTTAATTTTATTAGTATTTCTAACCCTTAATTAGCATAATTTAATTCTGTTTGTATTATGTGTTTAATTATGTGTTTAAATTCCAGCATTATTTAATTGTTTTCAAAGTACTTTGTTTTGGTAGACCACCTGATACGCCGTATCCACCAGTTGGATACGACGTATCAAACCTTCTACTCAGAAAGCGTATTGATTGCTGTAGTCTAAACAATTATATTTTTCTTGTCCAATAATACGAACGTTTTCCTGGCAAACACAATACGGACCGTCTGACACTCAACAGACCTATATGGCGTATTCAAATCAATTGAATATGGGGTATCAATAATCTGATACAGTAGCAGAACTTAAAATTGATTTCCGTGTTTAATTTTTTGTATTCTTTTCAAAGAGCCTGCCCTACTTATTTATTATCCCCTGTTTCAGGTGACGCATGACAAGGAGTTCCACTAAGGAACTATTTACATCTTTTCAAAAACCCGGAAAGAGTATTTTGCTTAAAAAGGAGGCTTTTCAAGACACCTGGTCTTGTGGAATTGAGTTCACCCAATTCGATGTTAGTTTCTGAACATCAAAAGAACATTCAGAATGAAGAAACTATAGAAGTTATGATGGAAACAATGGAGCAATACATGAGCAAGACCCGTGGGAATTATGGGTCAGAGTTGCTAGGCCCAAGATTAATAACAAAACTCATTAAGAATTAAAAGGGTAATATCTCATGAAACTTCGCGAAAATACTTCCAACGGTTCAGAACTTGAAGATGCAAACGAACACATGAAAAAGTCCTTGAGATTGTTGACTTATTCCATATCCCCGAGGTAACTCAAGATTAAATAATGCTTCGAGCTTTCCCCATGTCCTTAACTAGAGCCGCGAGTCGTTGGCTCAGGAACAAACCATCAGGTTCGATTACAAATTGGGAAACCCTGAAAACGAAGTTTCTAAACAAGTATTGACCACCTTCTCATACTGCAAAGAAGATGGAGGAAATTAACAACTTTCAGCAAGAACCGGACGAAAGCCTTTTCCAAGCCTGGGAAAGATTTAAAGAGTTCTTGATGAAATGCCCCCAATACTATTTGACTGATATGCAAGAACTAATCTTGTTTTATAACGGGCTTGATGTTCCAACTAGACAGATCCTTTACTCAAAAGGTGCCATTCCCACTAAAAATGCTGCTAATGCAAAAGTGGCCATCCAAGAAATGGCCGAATACTCTTAGAAATGGCACAACGAAACATCATCAAAAACCAGAAGTACTGAAACTTCTGACAGACTAGTTGTTATACCAGCCTAACTTAACAGCCTTGGGAGAGAAATTAAGAAAGTCAACGAGAAAGTATACGTTGCTCAGGTCGGATGCGAATTATGCAAAGGACCACACTACACAAAGGACTGTTTACTCAAAGAAGAGGGGAAAACTCTTGAAGAGGCTTACTATACACAGTATGGTGCACCCTATCAACCTGGAGGAAATAAAGAGCATCAAGGCTAAGATTCTACCAACGCAACAACAGAAATTCTTCGTACCCTGATCGAAGATAAACTTTGGAGGAATCACTGACCAAATTCATAGCTGAATCAGCAAAGAGACACGAAGAGAACTCAAACATAATCAAAGAAATTCGAGCTTCTACCGATGCAGCTATAAGAAATCAAGAAGCATCGATTATGACCTTGGAAATTCAAGTTGGTCAAATGAGCAAAGTCTTACAAGAAAGAGGAATCGAAAGTCTGCCCGGCTCAACAGAACCAAACCCAAGGGACCATGTCAAATCGATCTCAACTGCTAAAGCTGATTCAACTGGAATACGTCATATCGGGTCAGGCGAATACGCCGTATCGGACTCACAGTACAGTAACTTATTTTCCAAAATAGTTCCATTTCCTAATTGACTACATGGTTACTACTGTGATGATTGGATGGAGGCACGTGAAGTAAAGATTCTGGAAACCTATGATCACACCTTGCCTCAAAAAGAAAAGGACCTAGGGAGATTTACTCTTCCTTGTTTTATTCATGATGTTTGTTTTGATAAAGCCCTTGTTGACCTAGGAGCAAGTGTTAGTGCTATGTCATTCTCTACCTACACCAACCTTGGTCTAGGTGATTTAGCTCATACTAGGTTAACTATTGAACTGGCTGACAGAACAATTAAACATCCAATGGGTATTGCAGAAAACGTGATAGTTAGTATTGGTAAATTTATTTTCCCCATAGACTTTATTATCTTGGACATACCCGAGGATGACGATGTCCCTTTGATCCTCAGACGACCAATCTTATCTACCGCTCATGCCAAGATATATATTTTCAAAATAAAAATTACTCTTAGGATTAGGGAAAAGAAACTTGTTTTCAAAAGCATTAAACCAGCTACTAGCATAATTAGGAGGGTCTATGTGTTGAAAGAAGGAACGGATCTTGATTCCAAAACTGAGTTTATAGGAGAGGCTATTAATGAATCATTCGACCCACACTATGGTAATTATATTGAATTAAATGATTTGGATATGCCTCTAGAACTTAGGATGGGTCAAGATAATAATTTTGAGCCAACCTTTAATTTTGTCAATAAGCCTACTTATAAAAGTTGTTACAAAATGAAATTTTCTTGTATGATTGGGTATAAACATGTTATTGCTAACTTCCTCCCTACCTTGTCCATTAATATGATGGCCAAACGCTTTTATAATTCTATAATTAAGGACAAAGGTGATCATGAAGGGAAGAATCTAGCAGGGACTTTGATTGACATGCCTATTTTCGTTGGGAAATTTTCTATTATTTCAGGCTTCCCAATCATTGACGATATGGATATAACAAGTGGTGTTGTGCTCGGCATGCCATTTTGCAAGAAGTTTTTGTCATGCCAAAAGATTATGGAGAGATTCGCTCACGGGGACGAGTGCAAGCGAATGGACGGTGAATAGCGAATGAAATGAAGAAAAATTCTAACTTAAAGACTAGCTGAAAGAAAAGTGCTTACCGGGAGACAACCCGGCTGTTTTTAATTGTTTGAAAATTGTAATTTTAATTTTTGATTGAGTCTGTCTTCCCAGACATTCAATACGGCGTATCGAACCTCTATGGATACGCCGTATCGAACCTGTTTGGACGTTATCAATCCTTTAATTTTCTACAAAACTTTAAAACATTTGTTTTCACAGGATGCAATACGGCGTATCCTTGGGTTTGGGATATGGCGTATTGATTATCTGTACAGTATGTGTGTTTATTTCCTGCATTCTAACCATTGTAAACCGAGATAGGAATTGCCCTTTTGTCTTCTAAACTTTTACGCAGGACCTTGCTGTAAAGAAATCGACGATATGGTATACTCTGAAAAAGACGTGTGTTGAACTCGTACGAGCATTCTGACGCCTCGTCAACACACTTTTGCTCAAGAACTCAAATTGGAGAATCATCCCGAGCAACATATCAGGGGAGTTCCTCGTTCTAATTTTATTTTCCATTTTTTTAATTGTTTTATCTATACAACGAGGACGTTGTATAATTTAAGTGGGGGTGGAGAATTAAAACACCTACTTGTCCCTTTTTACAAATAATATGCTATATATTATGCCAATTTTTAAAAAAGATTAGCATAACTTTTGTAAAAATTACTAGTTACATAACCTCGCGCACTATAACCTTTAATGATAAATTGTGAGAATTAAGCCTATTCCGTTTCCAAACGTTTACAAAAAATTCCACAAAAATTATGAGTGTGCCAGTGATGTAGTGGACTTTAGAACTTGGCTTGGTATATTACTCGAGACCACAATGATGAGTACTATGGACTTAGATGGAGTAACATGTTTAACTGGTAAATTTATAGGAATACACCAAAAAGCTTACATATTGTAAAATTAACTAACTACACTGGTTAGTTAAACCCCGTGTAACCCCTTGCTTACTCTCACTATAAGAGTAAGATTCCCCTAGAAAAACCTGTTGAGCCTTTCTTGTCTTTTTCACACCAAATGTTTATTTTGTTACACCTTTACACCTTAGCATACCTTGTATATTAAGCCTATTTAATCAAAGTTGCTTTTGTGTAAAGTTTTGTATTTCCTGTGTCAAAGTGAAATTTTCTATCTTCGGTTAGGTCGGGAAATTGCTAGTTGCTTTTGAATTATTTCTCCTTAGCTCTAGCAGTGGAGATGTGTATCATTGCCAAGCATATGATAGAAAACTAATCACGACTGAGCAAATGAGCGTACCAACTAAATGTTACACCCTAGATTAGTTGAGTGATCTTAGTGTTTTCATTTCCCATATTTCGTGAGGTGCTTGGTCTTGTACAGGTGATTAGAACGAAAGAAATGCTTAACAGAAAAATCCTTAACTTCGGTTAGGATACATTTTCAATAAATTTCTAGAGTCTACTTGAGGACAAGTATGATTCAAGTGATGGGATATTTGATGACATCAAATAACGTTACATTTATACCATCATTAATCCCGAATAAATTACTCACTTTTATATAATTATTGCAAGAATTATTACTTAATTGCTTAAAGTTGTTAATTGCAATATTTAAGGAGTGTTTTGTGAAGACATGCTAAAAGGCGCACATTTTGGAGCTTAAACAATGAAATTTGAAGATTGCTTATTTCTGACTCAATACTCCATATCCAGCAAAGAAGATACGGCGTATCAGCGCCTGGACTTCACAACAAAACGCGCATACTCAATTCCCAATACGGCGTATCCTACTGCCTACATACGCTGTATCCAGCCTGGATAAACAATCAAAGATCCTGTAATAAATATAAAGAAGGAAAGATATATCTGATTTATTGTGAACGTAGCGCGCACTCCAAGGGAATTGCCCCTATACGCCATATTGACCTCATTCAATACGGCGTATCTATCAATTTTCAGAGACTATAAATAGAAGACTCAAAAACGAGTTTTCAGTGTGCAAAATCATATTCTCTATACCTTACACATAAAAGTTAATTTTCTGAAGAGAAGAAGAGCAGCCAAGGTCAAGCATAGATCACAATTCCGTAGAAGACATCGTGTAATTCCTATACTCTTGTAATCATTTAATTTTTGGTATCGTTCAGTAAAACGTTTAGTTTACCTTGGTTAATTGGTCACGCTTGTATAATTACAATGCTTATGGGCTAATACCCTCGGGTATTTTAGCCATCTTAATAAATATTTAATGTTTGGTTTGTTTTAATCCGATTGCTTAATTTATTGTTGATTGTTTAATTATGTTTATCACCTAATACTTGTCTACGTGTTTGAATATGCGACCTATCATTCAACTGGGTCTAGTGATACCTAACAAGTAATCTAGATACTGGGATAGCTCTCCATATCGTGTTTTATATTACTAGACTAATAGGATCACAAATAATGTTCTATCTTTGCCTTTAAATTATGAGCTTAGTTGGACTGGCAGGTGACCCGTATGTTTCAACAAGTATGTTCTTTGTGAATTGGTAAAGACTTGAATAGTGAACTACCAGTATATAAAATACCGTCAAGCGGTAAGTGGGCAAAGTTCCGATGGGCTAGGGTTTAATAAGATCACCATTGCTTTAATCCCTAGATAGATTATAATTAAACTAAAAGGATGCTTTATGCGGATACGTTAATTGTGACAGGATTCAACGTGTCTAGGTCTTAGGATGATGTCTCGCCTAAATCTTAATAATGATATGCCGCTTCGAGATAAGTAATCATTGCACTAAACAAACAAAAAAACATTTAATCAGATTTAATATGGCTAATACAGTTTTTTTTATCATTTGGCTTGTATCGCTCTTTTATCTTCTGATTGTCTTCTTGCATGCTTATTGTGTTTTGAGTTGATTATTATCACCATAAAACATGTGCCAGTCTCTCAGGCTGAAAACCCTCAATTTATCATTAGAACAAGGTTTAGCATAGGTTTAACAAGTAATTACATGTAACTAGATTAATTAGATTAATTAAAATACTGATAGAATATAAGGTTAACGACCTCGCTCTTAGTGTTCGACACCCTACTTACCATAAAACTCCACCCAATCTGGTACACTGCCCGTTAAAGTGTTGTTTTTGGATAAGTCAGCTATATAAATTTAAAACTTGGTAATCAATAAATTGACCCTACACGACAGCACATCAGAGGACAACATAGCCGATATTCTAACTAAAGGTAAGTATCTTTCTTATATTCCTCTCTAAGTCTAGGACTCTATTTTTTGCACACAAACTAAAAACTTTCGAGAGCTTTCTATACACCCTACTATATGTAGCATATATGTACTTACTATATGTCTTTACATCACAAAACATTTTTGTTGCATCAAGAATCTCGAAAGCATTCATTTATTGAAAAACATTCTTACGAACTAGGACACTCACAAATTTATGCATTGCTTTAATACAAAGTAAAAACGTTTTAATCATGCATCATAAGACTCTTGAATGCAAAATGAAATGAATAACTAATATACATTTTCAAACACATTCAATCGTAGCAACATTAAACCAAGGAGACTCAGGGTTATCTCATATATATTTTCTTTTGAGTCGAGATAACCGCACCTTCACATTGTTTCATATAGGCACACTGTAACACCCCCAAAAATATGACAACGCAGCGGAATACTACATGGGGTGCTACTTCATAATACACAGCGCTAGATACAAGAGAACGACCTCTAAATGTGTCGTTTGTAAAACAATATCGTTGATTTTCTGAAATCAAAATAATAGTTGTCCCATAATTGCATCACCATGAAAAACTTGAATGTAAAGACTCCAATGCACATCAAATAATCCAAGCATCTAATTCACCTGAGAAAAACATGCTTAAAAGTGTCAACATTAAAGTTGGTGAGTTCATAGATTAGTTTAAGTATGAATGTAAGTTTCAACAAATATATTTATCCACTGTGTCATCACAGTACCATGTAAAATGTTTATAAAATATGCACGACCCATTTTATGTCACCAAAAGTACCAATATTATCCCAAAGATTTTATAAATAATGCATGACACATTTTATGTCCCGACATCCCCTCCATATCAAACCATTATCACCTCCAAACGTTTACCAAATGGCTCTCCATCAACTCCAAATGTCTATCCTCTACGATCCCCAATCATACAACTATGGGGGAATATCAGCTAGAAAACTTTTGCTCCACAAAGTGATCTCCACCTCCGTTGACCTCACCCCCACCGGCACCAACTCAACCTTCAAAATACTCGTCACCCATAACTATAAACTTGGACCCCGTTGAGCTCATCTTCTCGATCCCTCCTTCTTCTCCACATGCATTCTTTGACTCTCTTGAAGATTTACCTCCTAGAACCACAAACCCTCCAACCGCCTATACTCTTTTAAATTCCATCAAACATTTGCAATAATACTAGACTCTTTCGGCCATGGAACCTCCTCTCCTACCATTGCCACTTCAATTCCACCCGTTACTACACATACTCCGCCTATAGAGCCTAACAACCATTTTCCTATGCTCACTCATGAAATGTTTTGTGACCATTTCCAACGCACTCAAGTCATTGTCGACAACCTTCGTGATGAGATGCGATTCATCTTAAATCACATCCTAGACCGCCTCAACATTCTCGCTTATAAATACTAGGCTAGGAACTTAGGAATCAAATAAAAGTGTAGCTATAATTAAGATCACTTTCTTAATATTAATTTCATCTTTGCTTGTTATGATCAATAATTGTAATTTAATAAATAATGCTTGACAAAAATGAATGTGTTGTGTGACTATTTTCCTTTACTTTTTGTCAAACCAATTTTTGAAAAATCAAAATTTTTTACTTTGTGTACAGTAGCCGGTTCCATCATTTATACAAGCTGGTTCCATCTATAGAACAAAACCATCCTCGCCGGTTGCACAGATGCCTTTTCTTGTTTCTTGCCTCTAACATTTGTTTTGTAGGTACTCCTAAAGCAAGGGGGAGCTCATACCATCATAAATAACACATTTGTTTTGTATCATTACATCACATTCATCTCCTCAAGTTTAAAGGAATACCTCCAATAAAGGGGAGATTTGCATCTTGGTTCAAACCGACTCAAGATAATCTTGCATATGATTCACTTCAAGACAATCAAGAACATGTCATTCCTTGCTCCTTTCAAAAAGGGGTACTTCTATTAAGGGGAAAACATTACATACCATCAATTCATCTCGATCTAACTTTTACATCTCTTCCTCTTCTAACTATAAATACATCTTTAATCTTTTTGTTTTGACAAAAAGAGGGAAGAAGGGAAGTAAAATGGAACTTAACCTAAACAAAAAAATGTTAAGTCGTAGTTACATTTAGCTAGTTTACTTCCAATCAATTTTATGTTTTGTCATCAACAAAAAGGGGGAGATTGTTAATACAAATAAACCGGTAAAAATATTTATTTCTATTTTGACGATCTTGCTATGTTTTGTCAATAACAAAACGTAAAATCGCTTTTGTGTAAACTACTTAAATCACCCATATTATACCAAAACACTTTTACAACTTTCCTTTTTTTAGTATCTTAGATTTAAATAAAACTTTAAAAGGTTTTACATCATAATGACATCATCACCCTAGCATATCTTAGGGTAATCTATCAAGATTACATATGATCTTTTAAGATTTTTCAAATCAAAATTTGGATTTGGTTACTGTTGGTTGGTTCCATTGTGTTACACTGGCTGGTTCCCTTCTGCAAAGGAACCGGCAGAACCGGGCTACAATGCAGATATTTGCCTATAAATACCAAGCCATTTCTCATGTTTTACTCACCCATTTCTAATTCTAACTCTCTAATCTACTGATCATTCTTCTCTCTTTAGTTCTTGTTTAGTTTGCTTTAGTATTTATAGGTAATTCTCTTCAAGGAAGAAATTTCTAAACACCCCTTTGAGACAATCAAGTACCAAGTACCTTGTTTCGTATCTCCATTGCATCATCAAGATCATATTTTTTAATCTTGTACATCATATAGTAGTTGTAGTTGTATTCATCATCTTTGTAAACCAAGTGTAGTGATATTGGTGTGATTCTACCGTGTAAAGAATCCGGTATTTAGCTTTGTACCGTTAATAGGTGTAAGCGACATTGTGAGGCTTCTCCGCCGATTGAAAGGAGATTGGTGACTAGTGTATTCGAACTCTCGAGTAAGTGACTCGGGGAGTGGAGTAAGGCAAGAAAGGTGTCCTTATAGCCGAACCACTATAAACGCTTATGTCTTGGTTCTATCTTTCTAATTCTTTACTTATTTGCACTTCTTCATAATTACTAATCAAACATCAATATTGTCAAACTTCACATAAGATTTTAAACAAAGCACAATTTTAAAACGGTAAAACTATTCAACCCCCTTCTAGTTTTCTACAAACAACAAAAAAACATACCCTTGAACCGTGAATCACCATCAACAATAACGCTGCCAAGCCACTTTATCAAGAACACTCGAAAAATTGAAAAGAAAAATTAGAGGAAGCACATGTACAGGGGCTTATGTTGGAATGTTGTGAGACAAGAAGTACAACAACTATAAAGAAGGTACATTATGTAAGGGAATGTGAGTTGTCATGTGAAGGGATAAGCTTGGGGAGGTTTAAGTGAGGAAGGTTTAGGCTTTATAGTGTGGAAGGTTTAAGTGATAAAGATGATGAAGATGGATATGAGTAATCAAAGGATATTATAGGATTAATCACATTGCCATTAAGAAAGAAAAGAGTTGGGATATGATGATTTGAGAAATGGGAAGGAATGTTTGTAAGAATGTTGATATTGTGTGAGAAGGTGCGTATAATCATTTGTTGGGCATAAGGGGTTAACAAATGATTAGGAGAATGTTTAGAGGAGAGTATGGTGTAGGTGATGTGTGAGGAATACACGTGGGAGTTTGTAAAATATTTATAAAGAAAAGATAGGAAGGATCAAAGTAGGATTAACTTTCAATTGCCACAAACTCAAATAGTCATTTAGACTCTAATCCATGATTATCAACAATGGATTTAATCACTAATCATCTTGATGAAAATAAGCTAAGTGTTTTGCATCTCTAGTAAAGCATATCCCATAGCGAGAAATGATGCGTTTACGCAAAGTAACCTTTGACTTAGTTTGACCAATAAGAGAGTAAAACCCGTTACATAATTATGAACAACGTAAATCTGAATTAAGGTCAAATAAACACTTTAGTTTGATGGTATGTTGAAAGTATATTCATACTAGGTTTAGAAAAGAATTTTCGGCCTTGGCTAAAGGCATTTGATAAAATAATTGAGTTGGTGTTTTGTTGAGAAACAGGAGGATTTGTTTTTGCTTCTTTCTAAGTCTAAACCTCATTTGGAGTGTTCTCAAATGCTCAAGTATCATGTACATACCTTTATTAAAGTTTTCACATGTGTCGGGTAAGTGGAAAGCAGACATTGCAAAACCTGTAAAAACAGATACCGAGAGTGGCGCGCTGGCCATGTGCTTACGCGTGAGCAGCACGCTAAAGCTCCTCATCCGGTTTTTTAGATTTTGGCTATCGTTTGTTCTTTTAAGCGTTGCGAACGTTTATTTGTCATCGTCAAAACATAAAGAGATCTTAGTCAATGTTACCCCAACATGACCAGTTTACAGTATTTTTAAGGAGGGGGGCTTGCTAGTGAGTATTTTAGGCTGTATAAAATTGCCTTTAAAAAATAATATACGAATATGTCCTTCCGTTTAGCTTTTCCATCTCATTTCTTATATTTAAGTATATGTTTTCAGCTCGGCAGTGGTGTTGTTAGCATGGGAATTCTGAGCGTGAATTGTTTTGCGGACGTTTGCGACGAAATTCTTATTTTTGGGGGTTCCATGTACGTATAGGTCTTAATACAATGCACTTATGCAGAGAAAGGTGGGGAACTGAATACGATGTGGCCATGGCCAGTAAATCTTAATTTTTTTCTTTCCATATTTAAATGATTGAAAAGCCAAAATAGTTGATAAACTACAGCTGCATAAAGAAATAGGAGGGACAGAAGACGATGTGATGAAAGACGTTTGGTGCAAAATCTATCACTATGTCCTCTTCTGTTTCTAACTTTTCTTTAGCTACGTCTAATTTATCACTTACCTTCGCTTTTTGATCATTTGAATATTGCGTTTACACGCTTTTTTATTATAGATAATTAGATTGAACTATTATAATCATCATATTGTTTTGTTGCATTAAGGTGTTGGGTGACCATTTGGCCAGAAATCAAGAGATATGCAGGTTTGGATATCTTAATGTTTAATGCTTTGTACCTTATGATAGATAATGACTTAAAGGGTGTTGAGTTAGACATCCCACTTTTGCATAACATCTAGCAAAAAAACATGGGTTGGAAAATGCTGATCTAAATCGTGCAACAGAGGACCAAGCACTCAAATTTACTGATGTAGATTTCAAAAGTGACTGCAGATATATTAGAGCTAGAAGCTACACTACAAAATTTTTATTTAAACTCTTAAGGCGATTTGAGCTGTTAAATTCGAATGTGATTTTAATTTTATTGAGTTTTAAATTAAATATAAAACTTATGTGTTTATCATTTAAGTTTAAGTTATAATAATGGATACAAATATGTTGAATCAAAAAGTGTGTCGGATATTAGGCTCGGCAGCAACGTACAGCCGCCTGATACCTCGTTTTAATACAAACATTATACGATAGTCACAACCCTCATTTTTTGATGCACAATACATCGGTCTCATCTCGATTAAATGGATATGTTTGGCGCAATGGGTCGGGGCTGGGGCTGGAGCTGAAGTTGGGGCTTGAGCTGGGGCTGGAGCTTATATTATAAGGCGAAAGATGATGTTTATATTTTTGTAAAGTTATTTAGCGAATTAGTTTGAACTGAAGCTTATTAATGTAAATTCGCATAAAAATACATTAAATTGAACTCACATATATTTCCAGCTTTTACGTTAAAATCCATTATATATTGAAGGGTATTTAAGTAATTTGACTAGCTATAAGTGTAACACCCCCAAATCTGGGTAGCAGCGGAATATAATGTATATCCGAGGGCGTTACTTCATAGATCAATAGCACAAGAGATGAGAACGACCACTGAACGTGTCGTTTGAAAAAGATACATTGGATTAACAAAATACTTGTTTGTTACATAAGCTCATGGCTTCAAATTGTTCAACAGTATAAATAAAGATTTCAGTTTATAACAATTGTCCCCAAAATGTAATAAGACCCCAAATCTTTAATATGACTCTTCAATTATTGACTTCCCATGTATCACTGACAACCTCGTGATTATTGACACTGAGAAAAACCATGCTTAAAACGTCAAATAAGTTGGTGAATTCGAGTTTATGTAAATCAATTGTAAGACCGCAAGATTTCCAAGTGTATGCTTAAGCAACAATCGCAAACATCTAAAAGTTAATTACGTTTCACTACGCTATGACACTGAAGATCGAAGGTATGAATGCAATAAATTGCCTATTAATGTCCGTGAATGATGTTCTAACCCGCAACATCCCAATCCGACATGGTATACGTTTGTTGTTCGGCAACCCGGCACAGTGAGCGCTACTCACCCAAACGGGGATGTCAATCCCAATTAGATCTATTTATAACATTCGCGCTCGCTAACTAGCAATTGACAGTTCATGATAATGGGCTTAGTGGGTTATAGCAACTCAGGCAAACATGTAATCATAGTATAAAATGTACACTTGGCTGAATTATATAAAACCATAGCTGTTTTACCCAAGGATGTAACAGTCGTTTAAATAATTGTAAAACCATGTTGGCTTAGAACTCTTCTTAGTAAATAGGTCCTCTGAAAAATGATAATATAATCCAAAGTATAGCAAATGGACTCTCAAGTTAACATACCTATCGACTCAATAATTACTGGTCTCTATGTCGATAGTCATTTACAGCGTAGGTATCTATAATTGAACTCTCAAGACAGACGATAATGAAACTAATGCTAGTGTATCTCGCGTCATTCGCCTACTGGACAGACAATTACACGTCTTGCTACATTCCCTGTCAGATCACTATCTTCTTGCTCGCCGTCGGCCTCCCAATAAATGCCCGTGAATGATGTTCTAACCCGCAACATCCCAATCCGACATGGTATACGTTTGTTGTCCGGCAACCCGGCACAGTGAGCGCTACTCACCCAAACGGGGATGTCAATCCCAAATAGATCTATTTATAACATTCGCGCTCACAACCTAGTGATTGGCAGTTCATGATAAAGGGCTCAGTGGGTTATCGCTACTTAGACAAACACGTAATCATAGTATAAAATGTACACTTGAGTCCAATTTGTAAAACAAAGCATGTTCTCACCCCAAGGATGTAAATCGTTTAAATAATTGTAAAGCATGGGGCTATGAACTCACCTTAGTAAATAGTCCTCTAAAAATGATAATATATCCAAGTATAGCAAATGAATCACACCGTTAAATACCTAAGTAAATACGGCCAGTCTTAGTCTACAGTTTGGGTTAAAGACTCAATGTATAAACTATAATAAATTGCTAGTTTATATATACTGTTATCACTTGTGTGGTGGTGCAAAGGTTTATTGAATTTGTATTCACTTGATGGCCCTTGGGAAGGTACACGATTTCACACGTTCTTGAATACGTACAAAAGTTATTAATAAATATTTGTATTTATTAAATCGTAGGTTAACTTGTGTATTATCCGAATATAATTCGTCCGATATGTTAAGTGTTTATGAAATCACTTTTATAAAATACCCTTAGGTTTTCTATAATTACAAAACAGCCCCTCTAGTTTATGAAAATGTAACATTTACACTTTAGACCCTTAAGTTTTCACTTGTACATAATTAGTCCTCCAACTTTACAAGGTTTACACTTTAGGTCCTTATATGTCCCATAAATCCCTAAAGTTTTAGAAGTGACAAAAACAGTCCCTTAAGTTTCTAAAACGGTAAGTTAACAGTTTCAAATAAGCTATTAAGCTCGTTAATGGGCTTGTTGGGCCTTATGTGAGCCCGATAAGTGTTTTAAGGGTTTGGGCTTAATTCTTTAGGGTCCAATAACCTTCCTAAGTTCATAATAGACCTTATATGCTGTTTAAGCTCACAAATAAGTTGTGGAAGCTTATTTGTGGCTTATGGGTCTTGTGGGTCCACGAAATGGACTAATCAAGCCCAATAGGGATCTGCTTGATTTTTATAAGGTACTAGGGATCTATGTTGGTTATAATAAGCTCGTAGGACTCCTAATAAGCATGTAGAGCTTAAAAATAAGATGTGGCTCACCGAGTGGGCTTATTGGGTCCATTTGGCCTCAAACGTAGTTATTGGGCTAGGAAGGCCTAATAGGAGGTTCACCCATGCATGCTTGTTACTTATAAGTTCATTAAGTTTGCTAGTTCAATTAATAAGCTTGAATGGCTTATTAATAAGCCACGGGTCTTTGTAGTTGGGCTTGTTGGGCCGGTTGGGTCCAAACGTGGGTTTGTTCGATTTATACGCGAATACAAGTGGCCATTGTTCCTCTAGCAACTTATATAAGGTTCAAAAAGCCCTAGTGATAAAATGTCATGTATTTAACTTGTAAATACGTCGTGTTTTACCTACAAACGTTTGTTTAAGTAGTGTATACATTCCTAAGCCTTAGTGTCACGTTTACAATGAAAGTTTACGTATAGGTTTATTACCATTTCGTGCATAAGGTTATTGTTTACGTCGAGGTCTACGTTTTAATATAAACGAAAGGCTTATAATTCTTACTTGTTAATAGGTTATGTTACATACTTTCCTTTGTATCTTCGCACCACATAAGGTCCAACATATGTACATATACGTACGTGTGTCACGCATGGAGTAAACCATGCGTGTTCACGTCTATGAAAACATGTTGATCACATTATATTAAGGCCTATGCGTCTAGATATCTAAGAAACATTAATAATATGAAGTGTACAAGTTTAAACGTGACTTACAAGGGTCCTAAGGTTCTTGGTTCGAGTATTGGACGTATGGAATGCTAACCCCAAGCGTATACCCAATTGTATACCTAACGTATGCCAACCCTTGGCTCGTGTACCTCCTTATGTGCTTGTTAAAGTAACCTTAGTGTCATTTATAGGTTCAAAGGAGGTGATGGGAGTGTTTGCTTGCGGTTTGTGACCCGAATAAGAGAAATAAGTATGTGATTAGTTATTTGAGTGTTTTATGGATTGTAAGAGTGTTAAATGGTAAGAGTGTGTGAGTATTTATTGGCAAGATACTAGTTACATATCCTAGTCACATAAACAACCCAAACCGTGCCCTAATCCAAGTGGTTTTTGTGGTTTCTAGTTGGTTACACATTGTTTTGTTAAAACCACCAAGTACTATTCTTAATTACAAGATATATGTATAAGATTTTCCTAGATTATGGAAATCATATGGTTTATGTGTGACTTCTTGCTTAGCCGTGGGTATCAAGACCAAAAGATGGATCCAAAGAGGTTTTTAACCATTGTGTAATATATTAGTGGGAGACATTAAGGACACCTCTTAATTAAACCCTTGATGTACATGTACTTAAGGGTCACTTGGAGATTTTCTATGAAAACTTATGTGTGTGGATCCTTGTTCTAGTTGTGGCATCAAAGAGAGCAAGGAGAGGGATTAATTTGGTTAGCTTGGGACAACTAGTACCTTCCTTAATTACCTAGGATTGTACAAGTACTTTGGAGAATAAAGCAAAGACTTTTGCTAGTTGTTTTTGTCCCATATCTGGTCCTAGTGGGATATTAACATAAGAATTGATTAGATTTTTATGTTAAGGTTTAAAAGTGGGTCTTGGTTTGTGTCTAGGTGAGTCTAGGTATTTCCGAGGTCTATCCAAATGTATTTTATTGCGATACGTAATCCTTTTACGTGACAAATAAAAATAAAATACGCGAAGTTAATAATTATCTTCTTAATAATTATATATTACTTGGTTGATGTAAACCTTAATTTATTTGATGACCGTTTACCTTAAATGATTATTTTTAGTCTACACGATTTAGCTTAAAAGTTAATTTAAAAGTAAACGCGCATCGGACCAAAATAAATAGTGACGAATAATAAGAGTCGTAAAATGATCTGAAATTGAGAAATGTTACAGTTTCCACTTACTACTGCTTTATCCCTAGCAGTAGTATCTTTTACCCTGACAGTATTAACTTTTTTTATTTAAAATACTATTTTTGTTTGCTGAATACTTGATAAATGGCCTTGTAACTTGTGAATATCCCATTTTGTAAGCATTTGTTATTGATCTAGGATGATTCATAGTTGGTTTTGAGCCAGCAGTATTAACACTTGCACCAGTAGTATTAATTTTGCCAGACCTGGTTAGTACTTCTTGTGGAACAAATTTTCTATAAGGGTGAGAGTGAGTCATTTTATTAGCAAAGTTCTTGTGATTGACCCTACTTGAGTTGTTCCACACTGGTCTTATAATCTTTTTATCACACACATAATGAATATGCTCATAACTACCATAAACAAAACAAGCTTTATTAATCATTTTAAAGTCACTTCCTAGTTTTTGGGACATAAGATTGTTCCACTTTCTTTGGTTCCATCTAAGATAGTGTTTGTTTTGTTTAGGTGTTTCTACCTTCTCTACCGTCTCCCTAGCAGACTTAACAAATTTTATCTTTTCAATGCTAGGTCTAACAGTTTTATCTTCAACATTAGGTATAAATTCTACCTCACTATCATCATCAGAATTTCAATCCTCAATGACTGGAGGTCTAAAGCTGTTCTTCCTAACAGTTTTAGGTTTTACTGCATCACCATTATCAATAGACTCATGATTTGACTCAACTTTCTTAACATTACTAGGTGTAACAATAGTAATAACATCCATATTCTTACTTTCAAATATTTTATCTATAAACATTAGATCAGGTTTGAAGGGAATGAAGTTCCCTGTATAAGGTGGGGGAACTGCATGATATCCCTTATCAGATTTGGACTTATTATACTCCTAATTTTCTAACATCTTAGATGAATTCATAAAGCTTTTTACTGCAGGAGAAGCTGCAGTAGAAGTAGCTGCATTATATCCTAGTCCAGTTTTAAACTTGACACTAACTTGGCTTTCCAGCTAATTGTTTAAAGATGTAGATGAATTTTGAAACTTCTTTAATGTTAGTTTTAACTCATCTCTCTCTTTTTCTGCTTTTTCCAATTTCTTTTTCTTTTCAACCAAAGCATTATCTCTTAGTTTAACTTCAAGGTTTAAAACATTAATGCTCTCTTCAAATACAGCCTCATTTTTCTTATAGTTAGTTAGTCTAGCTTCTACTGATTCCAAACATGCTTTATAAGATACTAAATTAAATTGAGACTTTTTGTAATCTGAAAACAAACTATCATATTGTTCTTTGAGAGTAGCATAAGCTTTTACACATGATTTAGAACAAGAATCTACCTCAGAATCTAAACTGGAAGAACTTCCTGAAGATGTATGTTCCATCAATGCAAAGTTTGTAGGATGCTCTTCTTTAGCTTGGTAGCTCCAATCGTACCCTCCAATTCCATCTTAAGAAACCAAGGCATTTTCAGTAGGAGTTTCCACTGTCATAGTTCTTCTACTATTCTCTCTTCCTCTGTTTTCTTGATTTCAAGGAGCTCTACATTCTCTTGCAAAGTGATCATTTTTATGACAATTGTAGCACTTCACTTTTGACCTATCAAATCCAACTCTTTGACCATTTACATCTAACTTCCTGCCTGTCCTCTGGATGAATCTCCTAGCTCTAATTGTCAGTATGGCCATTTCCCATTGTAAATCCATTTCTTCTAGGTCATCAGGATCAATTTGTTCTAGATCCTCTTGTGCAAGTTGAGGAGAATTGGGTTGACTAGCTAGGAAAGCACAAATCACAACATTACTAAGGTTATCTCTAGATGTAGGATTACTTTGAGTATGACCAGCACTAACTTCATAAGCAATGCTATCTATTTCATTTGTGTTGCTATTGCTGTTAGTGCTGTTGAAGGACACAAAAGCCACATTTTGTGAATTTTGGCTTGTACTTGATGATCCTGCAAGTGCAGGTTCATATAACTTCAAGTTGTTGTACAAGTTATCCAAACTAATGGTTTCTATTTCTTCTTTGTTCCTCTAGATCAAAGCGTGAGTCTTCCATTCAGATGGAAGACTTCTCAACAGTTTTAAGTTCATGTCCTCTTGTGTAATAACTTCGCCTTGAATCTCCAACTGACTAATAAGATTTTGCAACCTATCAAAAGTTTGATCCATTGTTTCTAAACTTGATCCTGCAAAGTTCTCATATTGTTGCTTGGGTAGTGTCCTCTGAACTTTCTTGGATTCCTTGTTTCCTCCATACCTTTTCTCTATGGCTTCCATGAGCAATTTTTCATCTTTATATGAATGGAACATCAATTGATCCTTATTTAAGAGTGCCATCAACAGAGTTCCTCTAGCTTTTATCTCATTCCTCTTGTCTTGCTTTTCTTCTGCGGTATTAGGTTTATATTCCTGCTCAGTTTCTTCAACAGTTCTCTTCAGCACTTTGTTACCATTCAGAATTACTTCCTAGAGGGAGTAATCAGTCATGAGAAAGTAATGTTCTATTCTCATTAACCAGAGATCATATTCTCTTGGGTTGAGGATAGGGAGTGTTGCAGTCAGAGTTGTAGAAGTAGTTCCTACCTCTATTTTATCATAGAGAAATAGATCTAGTATGTGTTGTTTGTTTCTTCTTATTCAAAGCTTCACAACAAGCTCTGATACTTGTTGATCCCAATGAACAGATCTTGAACTTCTTAGCTTGATGTAAGGTTTAGTATCTTTAAATAAATCCAAAGGTACTAAGACTGAAACTTTGAGTATATGATATAAACTCTGCGGAATCTAGTTTATACCACTAAGAAGAATAATAGTATTGTATATATGAAAAACATAAATACAACTAAAACAATAAGCTCTAATATATTAATATGAACATTCTATGATAGTGCTAGGGTTTACAACCTTGAAGCTATGACAATGACTCATTTTTTATGCATTCTAATTTTATGCCTTAGGACCTCCTTTTATACACCAAGGAGTCCTACAAGGCTTACAATACTTTCCTAAGTTATCTTGATCTTTTCTAAAAGCAAACGTAATCTCTTAAACAAATACATTATACATATCCTATTTACAAATAACTAATACTTATCTTCGTAAGTATTCTTGTTCTCTAAACAATCCTTATCTCTTTACTTGTCTTTATCCTTTTGACAGTAGTAACTCTTCTAGCAGTTGTAATCTAGCAGCATTAACTTTTATACCAGCAGTACTAATAAACATAAGCAGTAGTAACTTTAGTACTAGCAGTACTAATATATACTAACAGTAGTAACTATGTACTAGCAGTCTTAGCTTTACTACTAGCAGCACTAACTACTTATCATATATTTCAATAAGATCACTAACAGTACTAAGATTGCACTGACAGTATTAACTTTCCACTAACAGTCTTAACTACTTAGAGTATTTGCTTAACAGCAGTAACATTCACCTGAGCAGTAGTAACTTCAAGAAGCCTTTTAATCCCAACAGGAAGTTTTTCTAAACGATGAAACTTTCAAAGTGTGAAATGTTTTTCAAACACTTTAATTGATTTTCGTAAAAGGTTTATGGTTACGATCTTATACCCAACACCATATTAATTCATGACGATTCTGAAGTCATAAGGTGGTTAGATTAGGTATTAGTCCTATGATCCCACCAGAACCAGAGGGATCTACCCAAGGACATACCATAATTAGAAATAGCAGTCCTTAGGTATGATTGGAGATAAATGTGAAACGGGAATAATGTCAACTAAGGTTGAGCTAACACTAGAACAATCACAACAAGGTGTTAGTAATGATGCCATGGTAAGCATTGAAGGGGTTGAAGAATAAAAAATGTATAGATAAAGGGTGAAAAGAAAGAAGCCCTTCACACATATTTAGGTGGAAACCGGGTCAATACATAATCTATCAGATTCACAAAGACAAATTCTAGTATTGAAGACAAGACATCATGGACCTAGTGATGCACTACACAACCCTTCTCAGCCATTTAAGTTTCTCTCAACAAATACATGTCTCATTTGTCACGGAGATCAACACGACTTCTATTGACTTTCTCACTATGAGTTAGTTGATATTGAAATGGTGGCAATCAGCTCCAGCCTCTGATTACTAAAACTAAAATGAACTAATCGAGTCTAGAGCTAAAAAGATCAAATTAGAAATCTCATTTGGACACACTTCCTGATAAACACTTGTTGTTCACATCTAGAACACAAGTGATAACAAAGATTCCTACGCATTATCCTTATGACTATGCCAGAACATTCAGAGTGATACTTTTTAGTATTTGTTGGGAATTAAGAGCTTCTACAAAGGTTATACTGCTGATGGACTTAGTACTACTATTTGAAAATTTGTGCTGCTACTGAAGATTGAAGAATATAAACTAAGTCATTAGTACTGCTAGTTGTAATAGTTAGTACTGTTAGTTATAGTTACATAGTTGTTTCTTCTCAGATCTCAGGTTTCTAGGACGAGTTATACTAGTCTGTCTTCTACAAAATGGCTAATAACATTCATTATGGACCCAGAGATCCGTAGAAAGACTTTTTACAATAGAGATTATTAGCGTTCCATGATGAAGTTCATCCTACCAGCGTCCGGGGACGGGGAGATAAGGACTATACACGCCCAATTTCCCGAGTGATGTAAATGGTGACATGTGTCTACACTAGGTTATTCGATTATATATGAGGCTAGATGAGGGATTCCTCCTATACCAAATCACATTTTAGTAGGCCTTCTCAAAACATGTTCCGTACACACACATTTCCACACACAACTACTCTGCCTCTACGTATGCTTACTAGCGTCGTTGTATCTCATTTTGAGTTTTGCGACGCCGTTACTACTAATCCTCGCCTCATTGCAGTAGCTGTATATACTTCGAGTGAAGAGAAGCACGTGGTCTAATAACGCATTTATATGCAGATGGATTGTTTTCGTTTCGCGACAGCGTTTCTTATCGGCCTCCCTCTGTCCTCTATTCTCGAAACCCCCAGGTCTACACACCAGATTAAGGTAATTGAGTGTGGCAAACTTGACCATTTTTCTGGGTTTGATTCCAAGGTAAACCCCTACTCCTCTCCTTGTATATGGGCGTGTGTTGGAGAAGGATCTAGACTCCCCATCTTACCGCCCGTCAAGAGCAGGCTGTTCAGGTCCTTTCTTCTAACAAAGCTCCCTTCCGGCGGTATCCGAAGTGTTTTTTAGTTCTTGTGGGTTTGAGTCCCTACTATCCATTTGATGAAAACACTTATCCGGCCTTTGAAAGACCTGATAATACGGGTGGGTGAAACTTCCTTTTGGTGGGGATTTTTTTTTGTATTGTATTTTTTATGGGGTTTAATCTTTTGGTATTTATTTTGCAGACATGGGTTTGCTTGACTATATCAGGACTGCTGATCCCCGGAAGGTGCAGGCGGTGGAGGTCCAGAAAGGGGAAGAGCAAGTGAAGCTGCTTGATAGTATAAAACATTGCTTCGTGCCTCTGGACGCTCCTGCTGTGGTACAACAAGAAGGTGGTAGTGGTTCTGGTGATGGTCCTGACGTTTCTGCTCCGTCTGCGAAAGAAAATGTTGTTGCGGGAGAGAATGTTATTCCGGTTGGTACTTACTTGGATTTGATGGATTCGGAAGGCGATCTGACTGTGGCTGAGAAGGGAGATGCCGCTCGGAAGCAGCCGAAAAAGGCTAAAAGGAAGAAGTTGTTAAAGCAAAGTGATACCCTTCCTGCTAAAAGGTTGAGGGTAGATCATCCTAGCCTTGCTTCTGGGACCGGTGGGAAGATACTTGCCAGCCTGAGACGGACTATTCCGGAAGGTTCCCTTGTATTGGGACCTTCTTCTCAGGCGGACGTCCACACTCAGGTTACCGTGCGGAGGTATGTGCATGCTTATCCCTCTTTTATTTTGTCCGTACTTGTACTTTCCTTAATGTGATTGTTTCTTCTTTTCAGTTCCCGCGTTGCGGATGCCCCTGTGTATACTGCTACTGATACTGTGACTTCCAGCAGGGGCAAGACGCTTGCCGCGCCCACGTCGGATAAGGGCGGGTCTTCCCAGCCTGAGATGTCGTAAGAGTCGGCTGACTCGTTCTATGAGACGGCCGCCCTAAATTCCGAAGATGCCAAGCGTTGGTATATTCATTGCTGGAATATTACCAACGATTCACTGCTGGATGACGGCTTTTCTTGTCGCACGTTGGTAGATCGCGTCGCCCCCCCCTAACGCTTGCCGCCACCGACGCGATATGGGCGGGGCTTCCCAGCCATAGACGTCTAAGAGTCGGCTACTTCGTTTCCCTATATGAGACGGCCATGCTCCTAAATTTCCGAAGGATGCCTAAAGCGTCGGTATATTCATAATTGCTGGCAAATAACCACGATTCACCAGCAGGATGATGGCTATATCATAGCCGTCTAAAGCAACGTTGGTAGATCCCGCGTCGCCCACGCCTCCCAGACCCACCCCCCACCACCCCCTCGGCTTTTTTCTCCACACCTAAAAAAGAGTCGAAAATACTAGAAGCGTTCAAGTCATCCGAAATATGGATTATGACCAATTTGTTTGAGGATACAATGTTGGGCGGCCGCGACAGATTTGCGCCTTGGGGCGAGGTGAGGTCTCAGGAACTGAACATATCTGAGAACTTAAAGAGTAAGCCCTTCGGGCAAAGTACATAATGCTTGGGAGGGGCTTACGCTCATAGGGAGAAGGATGGGAGGATTGCTAGGTTTGAAGTCTTTGGTAGAGGATAAGGAACCGGAGTCCGCGGGAAGTTTCCCCCCGTCCAAACTCCCACCCTCCCTCCCCCCCCTCCCCCCACCTTCCCCTCCTGATCACCACGGACTTTCTATTGACATTAGGTTCACACTAGAGTTAAGTTGATATTGAAATGGTGGCAATCAGCTCCAGCCTCTGATTACTAAAACTAAAATGAACTAATCGAGTCTAGAGCTAAAAAGATCAAATTAGAAATCTCATTTGGACACACTTCCTGATAAACACTTGTTGTTCACATCTAGAACACAAGTGATAACAAAGATTCCTACGCATTATCCTTATGACTATGCCAGAACATTCAGAGTGCTACTTTTTAGTATATTGTTTGTGAAATAAGAGCTCCTAACAAAGGTAATACTGCTGTATGGACTTAGTAATACATTTGAAAATTGTGTGCTGCTAACTGAAAGATGACGAATATAAAACTAAGAGACATTAGTACTGCTAGTTGTAATAGTTAGTACTGTTAGTTATAGTTAGTACTGCCAGTACAAAATGATAGATCATTAGTACTGTTAGTTAGTTTATTAGTACTGTTAGTATAAGAAGTTAGTACTGCTTATGTGATATGCATGAGATATATTAAGAATAAATATGCATGATCACTTAACGCGGTTTGTAATCCTATTAGAGTTTTCCTTGGTGTATAAAAGGAGCCTTACGGCATAGTTAGAGATACGAATTTAACATAGAAAAGTCATAGCTATTTAGGCAAAACATATAGTTGTTTTGTGAATCATTTAATATATTCTGAGTTGAGAGAAAGATCTTGTGTTGCTATTATTACATTGTTTAATTGTTCTTCTAGTGTATAGATATTAGATTCCACATAATCTTTATATATTACTAAAGGTTTCTATCATAGTTGTTTTAGATCTATCTAAGATAACTAAAGCTTTAACATGCTAATCAAAGATTTGTTCAAAAGAGATTAACAAGTGGTATCAGAGCCTTGTGTTTTGAAACTTTGATCTAGAAGAAACAAACGAAGAAGGACTCTTTTTACAAAAGAGATGGATCTAGAAACTACACAAACAAATGCTGTTGCAAAACTGTCACTTCTCAAACAAGGTGAATATGAGATGTGGAGACTCAGAATAGAGCAATACATTCAAATTCAAGACTATGCTCTATGGGATATTAAAGAAAATGGCAATTCCTTCAATCTTGTAGCACGAACAATAACAAATACAAATGGTACCTCTACTTCAACAATACCAGGTCCTGTTACTACTGAAGCGAAGACCCAAAAGAAGAATGATGTAAAAGCCAGAAGTATGTTGCTAATGGCACTTCCAAATAAACATCAATTGACTTTTAATCAATACAAGGATGCCAAGACTTTGTTTGCTGCCATACAAACAAGATTTGGTGGCAATGATGCTACAAAGAAGACTCAAAAGACACTTCTGAAGCAGATGTATGAGAATTTCAACACTCCAAGCACAGAGTCACTTGACTTTATCTTCAACAGGCTTTAGAAAATTGTTAGCCAGTTGGCCATCTTGGGTGAAAACATCTTTCAAGAAGATCTCAATTTAAAGTTCTTGAGAATTCTGCCTTCTGAATGGAACACTCATGTTGTAGTCTGGAGGAACAAACCAGATCTTGACTCAATGAGCTTTGATGATCTCTATAACAATTTTAAGATTGTTGAATAAGAAGTCAAAAGAACTGTTACATCAAGCTCAAATTTAGGCTCTCAAAATATGGCCTTTGTTACAACTCCTAGCAGTACCAATGAAGTTAATACTGCTAATGTTCAAGTTAGTACTGCTAACTCTATAGTTAGTACTGATAGTACTCTTGATAGTACTGCTAACTTGAGTGATGCCACTGTCTATGAATTTCTGGCCAATCAACCAAATGGGTCTCAACTTGTTCATGAAGACCTAGAACAAATCCATGAAGATGATCTTGAAGAAATAGATTTGAAGTGGCAATTGGCACTACTGAGTATGAGAGCAAAAAGTATTACCAGAGAATTGGGAAGAAGATCACTATCAATGGAAGTGATACTGCAGGATATGACAAGTCCAAGGTAGAATGTTTCAACTGTCATAAGATGGGACATTTTGCAAGGGAATGCAGAGGTCCTAGGAACCAAGAAAGCATGGCTAGAAATCAAGACAACTCAAGAAGGACTGTGAATATGGAAGACATTTCTTCCAAAGCAATGGTGGCTATTGATGGAGCTGGTTTTAATTGGAGCTACATGGCAGATGAGGAAGTCCCTACCAACTTGGCTCTTATGGCTTTCTCAGATTCAGATGTACATAATAACAAAACTTGTTCTTACACTTGTCTTAAATCTTTTGAAACTCTTAAAACTCATCTTGATAGTTTAAGAGTAGAATTTAATAAATCTGAGTTTAATCTAGCTACCTATAAAAGAGGTCTAGCTTTTGTAGAAGAACAACTTGTCTTCTACAAAAAGAATGAGGTTATGCTTTGTGACCAAATTGCTGTTTTAAAAAGAGATGCCTCATTTAAAGACTCATAAATCAATGCTCTTAATATTCAAATAGAAAAATTGAAGAAAGAAAAAGAGAGCAATCAGATTAAAATTGACAATTTTGAAAATGCCTCTAAGAGCCTAGATAAATTGATAGGGAGTCAAATTTCTGATAACAATAGAAAAGGGATGGGGTATAATGTTGTTCCACCTCCACCTACAGGCTTATTTGCACCCCCAACTATTGATTTATCTAACTCTGGTCTTGAGGAGTTTCAACAGCCTAAATTTGAAGGCTATAGATTTAAGGCAAATAAGGGTGTCTATGAAAATTCCTCAAATAAGATTAAGAAAACTACTGATGCCCTAATAATTAAAGATTGGGTGTCTAATTGTGATAAGGATGAGTCTGAAGTAAGGATATTAAAATCTAATAATGTTGAACAAAAACCTAAGCAAGCTAATCAACCTAGGAAAATTAGTGAAAATCCTAGGTATAACAGAACAAACTGGAATGATAAGAAAACTCAGAAATTAGGAGTTGGGTTTTAGTTTACAAAGAAAGCTTGTTTTGTGTGTGGGAGTCTTAACCATCTAATTAAAGACTGTGATTTTCATGATAAAAAGATGGTGCAAAAACCTGTGTTGAACAATGTGAAAAAGGGAACTGGTCAAAGGTAAGTCAGACCAGTTTGGAATAATGCTATAAGGGTTAATCATCAAAATTTCTCTTATTCTAGAAGGAATTTTGTTCCAACAGCAGTTTTAACCAAGTCTGGCATAGTATCAGTTAGTGCTGCCAGGCCTATTAATACCGTTGCACCTAAATTTCTTTTGTAAATACTGTAAAAACTAGACCAAATGCTTTTCAGAAGTCACATTCACCATCTAGGAGACCTTTTTACCAACAAACAATACTTAAAATATAAATTTGAATGACAAAGTTAATATTGCTTAGGTAAAATCTGTTAATACTGCTAAGGGAAACAGAGTGACAAGTGATGTTGGGGAACAAGGGATTGATGCTGTTAAGTCCTTAGCATGCTGGGTTTGGAGAACTAAAATTAAGGTATTAGATCATATCTCCAAAAATAATGGATCATACAGTTGTAATCAATTTGACTATGTTGATCCAACAGGCAGACTCAAGTCAGTAATAACTTGGATCCCTAAGAGAAACTAATTCTCTCATGAGCAGTATGCAAGATGTTTTAGATTATGTTTCTTTGTGCTTAACATTTTGCAGGTCTAGAGCTTAAAGGTTATTTAATTAATAATGGATATGTTGATTTGGAGAAAATGTTATATGATTGGAGTTGAGGGAAGGATATTGATGATAGCATGAATGTCCTTTCAGTGTTGGTTGTACACCACACAACAAATGGTCATCAATTCACCATGTCTAACAGACAAGAAAGAATTGGCTATTCTATGGCAAATGGCAACTGGTAAAGAATTCTAAAATCCGTTAATGGCTGATAGTAGTATTTTGTGGAATGACTTGAGGTTAAATTTGGGAAGAAATGGGACAAAAGTAGTGTTTTGGTTTGGTTAACAGTTGTTGACTTCTATTCATGGGTTATGCATAAATATGGATCCTCATGAATTCTCATATGTCTATCTAGTTGTTTCTAGTGTGTTTATGATGAATAGAGGCATGTTGTTGCATGATTATTAGAGAAAAAGTTAATACTGGCAGGCAAATTCTTAATACTAATGGGCAAAAATATTAGTACTGCTAGACAAAAGTTAATACTGCTAGGCTAGTATTAGCACTGTTGGGTTACCGTTTACATTGTTTGGTCAGTAACAGATTTTTAACTCTTTGAATATTACTGTTGAGGTTTTTACGCAACTGACTGAGTATATAAGGTTCTGAATTTCGATAATTGTAATCTTTACGTTATTTACATGATTTCTTTTAAGCTAAAGATACAATTCGTTCGTTTATCTACTTTCAAAACCTTATACACTCTTTGTAAAATCTCAATTGCTTTTACCAAACACTAATTCATTCTAAATCGATCTTAACCCAGATAAGATTTTAATACCCACACGACCGCACATCCAACCAACACAATTATACGACCCATCTAAAAAAGTAAAAAAAGGTGTGTTTTCCAACCTCAAAATCAAAAACATAGTATTTGAGGGCCATGTATTTCATAGACGGAACACCCTTATATGCCGAAAAACACTAATACCTTCAACATTATTAGGCATTATGAAACTCCTCATAGACCAGAGTTAGATAAATCAAAGTTGGGTGTTGGATCCAAAAAGCCAGTAGGTGAGTGAGTGAACAACCTTATACCCCCACCACTTTTTCTATTGTTTCAGAAAGTTAGCCCTCCCAAACAATAAATCTAGGCACCATGAAGTAAGGCAAAATTCAAAAATTGTCAATATTTAATCAGATTGCTGTCTCCTTGTTTACTTCTACAATTTTGTTTCTATATGAATGGTTGAGTTATAAGAGCATAGATTTATGAACTGAAAACCCCTCCAATCTCCACACGAAAAACAACTGCCGCCAAAAGGACCCCGACGCATAACCTCAATCATTATGTGAAGGCCTTCACCGTCCTTAAGGAATCAGGTAGCGTGGTCGGTCCCCCCGCACTGAACCTCATTATACAACTGACTCACTCTAACCCCACCTTCAAACAACCCAACTCCAACTAACCCTCACACCCGGATATGCCTAAACCACTAAACACCCTCTAACCGCCCATATACCGCCCCCTAAAATAATGCAACTTAGCCCACATCCACTAGAGACCGCCCACATCGCCCAGATGGACAGGGCCTCCTCGAACTTCCCTGAATCTCCACAAAAAACCAGCTCCAACAAATAGCCACACATTGAGCATTGTCAAGAAAAGTCGTACCAAATACAGCAGACCTTCAAGAGTTGTCAAGATTTCAAGCCATTCTTTCTAGTTTACCAATAGACCTCAGCAATATCCCCATGCAAAATGTTCCCAGTCTTATGACAGTATGAAACATTTCTACCTTAGGTTGGACTAGGTCATATCCTGCAGTAACACTATCCCATTAGATAGTGATTCTCCTTCCGCAAATCTCCGGTAATACGTTGTATTTGCTCTCGATGACTCAGTCGTGCCACATTAGCCCACTATCAAATCTCATTCTTCAAGGATCATCTTCATGTATTATGTTTACTAGGTCTTATCATGAACAAGATGAGACCCATTTTGGTTATGATTGGCCAGAAATTCATAGACAGTTGGCATCACTCAAAGTTATCAGAACTAAGCAAGATGTACATCAGACTAACTATAAGAGGTTAGCAGGTATACAACTCAAGAACATTAGCATATTAAAACATCCAAAGTGAACATCACGGCCTAGAAGACCCCCCGGCCACAATGTTAATGAGAGCCTCAAATATGAGTGCATGACAGTAACCGTTTCAATTGACTATCATTAAACCCCACACAACAACAAATAACCAACTCAGTCCAACCCACGCACAAATAGTCCTTAGAACTGGTATAGATCCACCCGCGCTCCCCCCTGCGAGGTACCCGCAACATCCGGCCAAAATACACAAGAACTGTAAAAAATTGAGGAACCACTTGAAATATTTTCCACCCAAGATTGGCCAAACTGGCTAACAAATTATCTAACAGCCTGTTATAAGAATAAAGTCAAGTGACTCTGAGCTATGGAGTGATGAAATATTCTCATACATCAGCTTCAGAAGTGTCTTTTGAGTCTTCAGATTGTAGCATCATTGCCACCAAATCATGTTTGTATGGCAGCAAACCACGTTCTAGGCATCCTTGATATTGATTAAAAAGTCAATAGATGTTTAATTGGAAGATGCTCTTACAACATACTTCTGGCTTTTAACATTCATACTTCTTTAGGGTCTTCGCTTTCATTAGTAACAGGACCTGGTATAGTTTGAAGTAGAGGTACCAATTGTATTTGAAATTTGTTCGTGCAAACAAGATTGAAGGAGAATTGCCGATATTTCTTGTGTAATATCCCATAGAGCAAGTCTGTAGAATTTGAAATTGTAATTGCTCTAATTCAGCTGTCCACCACATCACAAAATAATTCCTCCTTGTGTTTATGATAGAAGTGACCAGAATATTGCAACAGCATTAGTTTGAGTAGTTATCTAGATCCAACTCATTTTTTAAACAGAGTCCTTTCTACGTTGTTGTTATCATCTAGATCTAAAGATATCGTGGCAAAACACAAGGCTCTGATACCACTTGTTAATCTCCGTTTGAACAAATCTTTGATTAGCATGTTTAAAGCTTAAGTTATCTTAGGATAGAACAAAAACAACTATGAAAGAAACCTTATAGTAATATATAGCGCGAGAAAATTGGGAATCAAATCCTATACACTACGAAGAACAATATAAACACTGAAAAAATTGCAACACAAGATCTATCCATCTACAACAGCCTCAACACAATAAAAATTCACAAAACAACTAATGTTTTGCCTAAAATCAATGACTTTTTCTAAGTTAAATTCGTAACTCTAAATAAGCCGTAAGTCTCCAATTATACACCAATGTAATAACTCTAAAAAGGATTACACAACCGCGTTACGTGATCATCATATTTATTCTTAATATAATGCTCATGCTAATCCCTAAGCAGAACCAACTATCATAATACTAACCGACTAATAAACAAACAAACCGTACTAATGTATCTAACATTTTGTACAGGCATACTAACTATAACTAACCTTACAAACTATTTACAACTAGCATTACTAATGCCTTAGTAAATAGTTCTTCAATCTATGCAGTAGCAGCAGTGGAACTTAAAGAGAAGCTTACGCGAACTCAAGTCTCGTCTCAGCTTGAATAGGAGCGTAGCTTCTTAGGGAGATAGGATGTGGAGATAGCTAGGTGAAGTCTTTGTCATACGGAGAAGGAGACGGAAACACACGCGGAGGATTTCTCCCCAGGTTCTCCCATGATGCGAATGTTTCTGTTTTCCCTGCGGCGGAAGTCATTTTGAGCGCATGAGGCTGTCTCGCTCATTAACAGAGCAACACATAGTCATTCCTCCACAGATAGGATCCTCTACGACACTCACGCTCTCTTGCACTCCCGCTGCTAACGATCACACTTTAATAACAGCTATGCCCTTACGACTGATTCCCAGGCTCAGCTTAGTACTGAAGTCAAAGAGCTTCATCTCACACACCCATCACGCCCAGACCTCCGAAGAGATGACTTATCATCTTCTACAGGTATATCGACTTCTTCATTCACTAGCTCTTGGTTAATTTAGGTCTCGTGGTGTTTTGTTTTTGTTTTATTTTTAACATAACTTTTTATCCTCTTGCAGGTTTCTATTCTACTCTTCATCTCTGCGTTTCCGCGCAATTAGTTCTCAAGCGAGAGAAGATGGATGAAAGCCTCAGCCGCTCAGTCGCACAGGCCCCAAGAGGTGTGTCTGAACACCCGTGAGAGGCCAGACACACTTAGGCACATGTGATGGACGTATCCGGTCGCTTGGAAAGGGTTAATTTTCTTACCACTGCTTACCTGACAGCTTGGCAGGTTCACGAAGATGTCTGTTGACAGTTCGGGGTGAACTTGCATGGTGGTAAATTTTGAAGTTCTCCCTGATACCAAGCATTCTGGTCAATGCCATTCTGGGTCATGCCTTAGGCCGGGCCGTGGATTTTGGTATGCAAGAGGGTTTGGCAGCTGGCCATGAGCATGGAGTCGCCGGAACCCCCCTCTTCGCCGTAACGGCTTACGACCCGGAGACTGCTGAGGCCAATTATCTTGATGCGGTAAGAGCTCTTGAGGAAGCGGACTTCCCTTTGGTTCATTTGTTGAAATCCAAGAAAGATTCTGGGATGGATGAGGTCTTGGATTGTTTTCTATTGGACGGACCTTTGGCAGACCTCCCTGAAGCTGCTTATCTTCAACCGTGCCTTGAGTAGCTCTCCGTTCCTATCTATCATGCTGATGTTAAGGCTGTTGTCGGGGAGACCTCTTTATCCTTTGCTTTACTTAATGTTCACACCCGTGCTGAAGGCGCGAAGAAGTATGTCGCGGCTCTCCGTCAGTTAATGGTAGATATAGTTTCTCATCCCTTGTCCTCTCAGAATTTGCTGGGTGAGGCTAGCACTTCCGCGACTGCCCTCTCCGTTGAGGATTTGGACACCGATGAGGATTTTGGGAGCGTGGTTTGTATGCCCCAGTTTGAAGACCCTCGTTTTGAAATTTTGCCGTGACCGCATGTGGTCTGTTACAGCGGCTTGTTTGTGTTTTATTTTATATGCCGTGGCCGTATGTGGCCGTTGCGGCTTTTATTGTAAAGTGATTAACTTTGTAAGTTTAACATCTGATTTGGACGGATTCTTGTATGTCCGTTCCGCAACACATTTTCTAGTGTTATGTTTACTATCTTTTATTACTGGTATACGTTCGTAATAAATAGTCTTGTGAATATTTATGGGTTATTCTCCCGGTGCAGGGCTTGCAATACCTCTTACGCACCTGAGCTAATTTTGAGGTTGCTCAACCTTTATTATACGGGATAATATTTTTGTGGAGCATGGCTCCTTGCATGCGCGTCTTAAACAATTAATATAACTTTGCAAAGTAAATAAATAATTTAAAATTTAAAACTCGTGAGGGTAGCTAATCCCCACTTTTCATTGAAATTCAAAATATTACAAGATGCGAATAAATAAAGATATTGCCCTCCGGAGCATCATACGTGCCGGGCGAATTCTTACACTTCATGTATATAACACTTTTTGAGATTACAAATGTTCCATGTCCTCGGTATTTCATTTCCTTTGCAGTATTTGAGTTTGTATGCTCCTTTTCCAAGTGACTCCTTAACTTCATACGGTCCTTCCCACTTGGGTCCAAGTTTGCCTTCATCCCTGGCACGACTTGCTTCATTGCTGCAGTATACCATGTCGCCCGGCTTGAAACTTGTGCCGCGGACTCTTGAGTTGTAATACTTTTCCATCTTCTTCTTGTTAGTAAAAAATTCGTGCTGGGTTTGGCAAGGTGTTGAGGTCCTTCGTCAGGCCGGGTCTCCAAATGACCTGAGTGTTTAATCTTGTACTAGAGCAAGAGAAGTGATGATTTTCTGCACAATTGAAAGTAAACCGTTAGCCTTACCGTGGGGACGGACCCCACGATTAGACTCCGGCGTGAGAGTAAGTATTCATATTGTCAGAGTATATGTCAGAGAGAATAAGAATAATTGTGTACCTTTTGGGGTCTACTATGACCCCTATTTATAGGTGTCTAATACTAGGGTTTCCTAGTATTTCGGTTGCTTTAGTAGTGGCCAGAGTGGGTCCCCTGTCGGGCAAGGTTCCGTGGTAATCGTGTGAACGGCCGCGGACGGATCGTCTATAACTGGATCCGCGGACGGATTGCTGGGTTCGGGCCGCGGCCAATGTGAGACTGGGTTTTACTGCGGCCCGTTATTGACAGGTTGGGCCCAAAAGCCCAAGTAATAGTGTGGCCCAAGCCCAGAGGTTTGGTTCACCTAGTATACGTTATCACATTCCAAAAATAAAATATGTTAGATCTCTATAATTGACTCGAAAACTTGTGTCACAAAAGTGTTTGAATATGGGGAGTGTATAAAAAAACAAAAAAAACCTTAATGACCCAGTTGACCGCAATCAATTTCACCAAACTTGCATCTGTCTATGACTAATGGGAATAATGTGATATTAGCAGCAACCATCTACGAATCATTACAATTAACTCTCTAAATTAGTTTATTAGCTCTCTAAATTAGTTTTATGAACATATACCTTTTTTTAGGTAAAAGGTTTCCTCGGTAAATTTTATTTCTCCAAAAGCATTTATGTACAAAGGATGAGGGTGAGTCTAACATCTTCGCCCGCTACATAGGCAAAACCACTTCCTTTCAAGAAGGAACACAAAGAGACTAGACTACAAAGAAACAACAAAACTATTTCTTCTTACGACCACGAACTTTGATATCCAAATTATCGCATATATCTTGAATCTTGCCAGGAATGTCATGGCCTTCATACATATCATCGTCGTATGGGTCATAATCGTAATCCTCATTCCCATAAGATTCCTTCCATTGTTCCAATAGACTATTAGTACCATAGCCAACATCCTTTGAAGCCAGAAAATTAGCCATATCGTTATCCACCGATGCAACTTCATCCTCACTATCATGATCACCTTAAGAATCAACCATTGTCAACGATTTACCCTCATCATCCACAAGGGTAGTCGTCCCATCAACAATAAGTCTTTCTATTTTATCAATTTTTTCAACAATAAGGGATTAAGGGTAGTACTAATACTACTAGAATCCACATTCCGAACGAGGATCCAGTAGAATTGGCCTTTTTACTAGCCATACTTGAAGTCCCCCCATTTATACCCGGATCAACATCATTTTTAACCGAATTAAGCACATCAAATGAGTTTGACTTCTAACCTTTATTGTAGGCTCCACATCTTTCTTCTTTCTACCACTAGTGCTAACATTGTTCTTTTTAGAAACCTGCCTATACACTTGTTTAGCTGGTTGAAATCCCATCTTAGGACCAACCGAAACACCTCTATGAGTTTGGCCAGGCTTCTTTATGTTCTTCACCACATTCGAGTCTTTATTCTTAGGACACTCATCCAGAACATGACCCAAAAACCTTACAACATGTACATCTGGGAGGTTTTTATTCATACTCAACACAAACATTACACGTATAGAACCCCTCCCCCAACAAGTTTAGGCATAGCCACTACAATATTATCTTTCAACTCCATATCAGCCCGAACCTCAATCAACGATCTAGCGTTTAGCTTGACTTCCTCATGATTGGTGCACTTGTCCGAGTATAAGAGGTCACAGCATCAAAGGAGTACACAAGCTTAGTAGCAATGGCACTCAAACCATCCTCACTAAATGCAGTCACAGGAACACCATAGAGTTTAACCCAAACCGGAACATTACCCACATCTTCTTTCAATAAGTTCACATCCAGATTTCACTTTTTCAAGATAAGTGGATTGTTGCGAACAAACCATGGACCATTTTCAAGCATCGCATCTAAACCCTCCATAGAGCTAAATTGGAAGGAGAATATCCCGGTAGACGAGTTAAGCATTGATTTAACCAGGCCATAGTTACCCATAGTGTTCCTAACATAGTTAGCAACAACGGGGTATGCCACACGCTTTCCCAAAAAGAAACCATATGCCGTATTAGCAAACCGTTTACTAATAGCTCTCATAGACTCCATCGGAACAACCACATCAACCCCGTTTCCCCTGGTGTAAATAAAGTGCAAAAATTCAACGCCTTCCTAGTCGATTCACCAGTAAATAAATTAGCATAATAAGTACCTTTGTTTAGTTCACAGTAAAGTTACTTGGTGTTTCCTCAGCATTCACATCATGCAGATTATCATGACCGGCCTTAACCGAATTCTCCTCTCGTGAACTAGAAGTGTCCCTAGACGCAACCGTAATAGATGGTGTGACACCATCCTTGTTAGCAGATGGTTCGACACCACTCTTCTCCTTATCCGCTATCAAACTTTGCTTCTCCTTAACACATCTCCCACCCCCACTCACTTTTTGGCTCAAAAAACCACGCTCCATTACCAACACAATCAAAGAACCCTATGCACGTATAGTTTAATTAACCCAGCCTTCAGAATTAACCCATAATAAAGAAAAACAAACAAGCACATCTTGTAGAACCAAATCAACCCACAAAACCCAAAGGATCTTATAGATCGTAAAACTGAAGATTTCGAACAGAATGACAATAATAAGATACTGAATGAACACCAACAGATGTTGAACGCAGCCAATGAAGAAAACAAAAAAACACCAGATATAAACCCAAATCGACAGAGACAGAAAAAAACGATCCTAAACAAAAACTTAACCACGTATCAGAAAGGATTAGCCATCAAAACTAATCCAAATTCAACCAAGATATGCAGTTATATAGATTAAATCACAGGAGGGGTCGAGGTTAGGGTTTTGAAGCCGCTAACACAAACCCTAATCGACAAAATCTAACAAAACAGATCAGGGATGAAAAAGAAGAATTAATGAGAAAAACCCTTACCAGAAACACGATTAATGATTGAAAATGATCCGATCAAGACAATATCACCCAAGAAACGAAACCTTAAAAAAACCCTAAATCCTTAATAAAACATCAACCAAATAACAAACCATTAACACTTCATAATCAGTGATTAAACAACGTTAAACAATATGTTATAAGGTATTCAAATCAGAAAAGATAAAGGTTAATCGATCAGAATGGAAGGGATAGAGGGTTTTTATCTTGGTCGCCATATTAGGGATAGAGGGTTTTGTCTTATAAAAGATACACTTCATTATTATACCAAAATTTGTTCTTACTATACAAAAATCCAAATAAGAAAAAGTATTAATATTGGGTCCAGACAATAAGCAATAATGTGTAAAATACTCGCACTGCCACCATGCGTTGACTTTATATGTCAAAACCTTGGTTCATCGTAACTATAACTATGACACTTATGCTACCGCTTTTGCTAATGGTATTTTTACTTGTAAATTTTATGTCGTTGTCGTTTTAACATCATTTCGTAGCTTTCAAGAAAGTTTGATGATTTTTTCTTGGCTGTGTTTTGACTAACTGAGGGGGTGTTCTTTATTGCGTTTTGCCTCTGTGTTTTGCTTATTGCATTTTGGTCCTGCATTTTGCCTATTGCGTTTTGGTTCCTGCGTTTTGGCTTTGCGTTTTGGTTTATGAAAGGTTGTGTTTTGTCTAATTGAAGCCCCTTATTGCGTTTTGCCTAGGAGAGACTCTGTCCATTTTATTTCTTGACTGCGTTTTGCCTCAAGATTTGACTGCGTTTTGCCTAAGGCTCTTCACTGCGTTTTGTCTAAAGACACTGCGTCGATCCGCGCATCAGGTGGTATTTGACCGAATTTGGGAATCTATTAATCATTGTCTAAACATAAAATCAAACAACAAACAAAGGACTTAAAAGGACTAATCATTCAACAAACACACATTAACATCAATCGTTTATATTCTTTGGTTTTTGTCTATGATTGTGGTACAATCCGTTATTCAGTTATCGGTTTTTAATCTATAGACGTGTATAATCCCTGTGTGACGTGAATTGCATACAAAGACACAACTTCAATCACATCTATATTTACTTAAGATCCCAAAAACTATTCATACTTCATCATTCATAATCTTCATTTCTCATTCATGTATTACTTACACAGTCAAAGACATCTCAAACAGATAGTCAAATGATATCAATATCTGTCAGCTGGTTCAAATAGGTCGTCTAACAATGCTTGGAACCGGAAGCTATTCTCTAGTGGCCGTTCACGTTTTCTATGATACATTGACACTAAAGGAAATGGTGAATATCTGAGGAAATGCATTTTTGAGGGTCCATACAAGCTAACAAGTGTAGTAATAGAAGCTGTTGCTGCAACAGTAAATTCTCCAGAAGTACCACAAAAGGCAGACGATTGAGACAGTACACAACATGTCTGCAGAGAACAAACTGTATTTTCAAGCTAAAAAGGAAGCTATTTTCTTGCTTTTAACAGGTATTAGAGATGAAATCTACTCAACTGTTGATGCATGCATATACAGATGTGTGATGATGGATAGCATTGAAAGCATACACACATGGGTGAATGTCATTGAACGTACATGATGTTAAGACTCTCATCTAAGTTTCTGGGAAGGTTAGGGTAGTATTACTTCCGTGTTGGAGAATCCATGGAGTCGTATTACTCACGGTTACCAAACTGAATGAATGAGTTGACAAGGAAAACTTGCATAAGTATCAACAATGGCAGTGAATGTTTATTTATTCAAAAACTTCAACCAGAATGGTCAAGAGTTTGTGTTGGTTGTCAAGCAATCATAAGGAAATATAGGATCACCATTATATCACACACATTTTTGACTTCTGTAAGAGTATCAAAATGAAGTCAATGATATCCGTGCTAGAGAATAAACAATAAAGTGCAACTCCATTAGCACTTCTTGCGGCTGCTCAACATTATTCAGATAATTACTATTCAAGCACAAAACCTCAAGATCTAATGATCAACATCATCTTCATACAAGCGAGTGGCTGTCTAACCGACACAAGGCAAAGAGATCGCAAACCAGTTACACTCAATCTGAGTCAATGTCTGAGAGAAGTGGATCTTAAATATGCTCAGAGGGTTAAGGACATGCAGAAAGAATTTGGAACTCCTCTGCAAAATGTATTTCAAGAAGCTTACTAACCTACCAACAACAATTCGATTCTTTAAACTCCAAGAACAAAGACTAAAGATACCACAACAAGGGTACTATAAAACGATAATTACTTCAGGGCAATTTGGGAATCAAAGAAAATGACGTTGTTGGCGGCTAGGGAAAAACTGTCGGCAGTAGGTAGTGCATAGTAGGATACAGTGCTATAATACTAGTGATTTGGGCACTAGGCAAAGGAATGCAGGGACGCCAAAGCCGGGGTAAAGACTACACGTATCTACAAAGGAAATGGATGATGATCATGTCAAAATCAAGTGAAAAGGTTGTTCCATGCAAAGCGAGCAAGAGATGGCTAGAGACCGGATGATGTGATTGATGAACGGAATTGGAAAGCCACATTAACAGTTTCATGGCAAAGATTCAGGAGGTCTTACTGAAGTATCACAGTTCTACTGAATCATGCATTGGAACAGGTACAAAACCATGATGAAAATATGTGTTTGCAAATTGAAAGATGGACATTCTGAGAAAGACCTGTATCCATTCTGACACATATGTTTTGTTTTTTAGCGAAGGATGATAGCTCAGATGTCACTCCTGATTCATCAAATATATGTAGTAATGATAATCAGGTTGACCAAAACTGCTGAGAATGTGGTTGATGAGCGTGCTGCGCTTGCTATTCTTAATTACAAAATAAACTCTTGATTCTGTGAAAACAAAATGATTTTAAACACAACAGAACACAAACAAAAATAAAAAAAAGAAAAACCAATTAAAGAAAGCAAACGATCATTGATCAAGAATTGGTAAAGTGCAAAATACCTTGATGAGATAGGAGGGCTCTCTGGGAGGATACTAGGTTGTGCGGATAGTCTGTCTGATTGCACTTCGAGAACCAAACAGAATGAGAGTTTGAGAAGTAAAAAGCCTTTAATGAATCCGAACGATGATTATGTAATACTTCAAAACTAAGTTAAATGAACTTAGGACAATTAGCTAGTAAAGCAATTGACATAAAAGAAGCTTTAACAATATAGCCTATGAATTTCAATTGTCAATCAGAAACACGATGAGTTAGTCAAAAAGAGTCTTTTAACTAAGTCACAATTTGAGGTCAACTCAAGAGAAAAGTAAGGTCATTTAGTTTTAACGTTAAGGAAGAACAGATATTGGACAAAACTGTTGTATGGACAAAATGAATAAGTTTTTGAATTTGAAATTCTTGATAACAATCAATCAATTCAGACCATTCATATGTTAGCACCCATATGGCGCAACATAAAAGGTAGATCATCCTTTGCTATCTAAGTACCTCTAGATAGCTCCATCTGAAAAAACCATGTTTGTTTGGAGAATCTCATTGATACTTCTGATCTTGCAAACCATATTTTGCCCCAGATGAGGAAGAGACAGTGACCCTTCATGAAAAAGGAGCGTAGTCCAAATTGAATAGAGAAGACCCAGGTGAAACCCAATGATTACCATATCGCAAACAGTCTTTATGAATCTTCAAACCACCATCCCAAAACCTATCTTGATCAGTTGGAAGAGCGCTAAAGAAGTTAGGAACGAATATGTGTAGAAAACGTTTGTTATAGGACAAAGCCAAACATTTGCTAAAAAAGTGGCGCTTACTACCGGTCATCACGAAATCCATAGTATAAAAGTAGAACAAGCTTTACAACGAAATGACAAACCAACCTTTAAGCATTTTAGAACGATTTGTGAACAAGCTTGGTCTAATTCATTACTAGGAGTTCTTTTCGTAAACCCAATGCTCTCCTGTATGGAAGTTTTGATAAAATCATTATTGATGCCTCTTTCGATCAAACAATAAATGACAGTTTTGTTTTGTTCATGAAACTAAAACGGAATGCATGAAGACTTTGAGTAATGTTGAATCCTTTGAAAAAGAGATTGACAACTAGAATCTGAAAAGGTAATATTTATAAACATATATGCTCTACTTCTCGAAGAGTGTGTTTCTAAAGATGTTAACATGTTTATATTTGCATTTCTGTTTGATTTAAATGCTTATGTTTGAATTACAAAGCTTGTATCTTCCTAAAGTCAACAGAATTTCATTGTCTTGCACAAAAGCTTTCGAAACAAACTGAATATGTTAACAAAGAAGTTCATAATCGAGCTTTAAAGATTTTTGCTAAAACTTGAAAACCCACTTCGATTTCTCTCTTGAACTTGATTTAAAACTAATGTAACGAACCAATGAAAAACACACCCTAGTTTGCAAAGAAAACGAATCAAATGTATTCGAAAAGGAACGTGAAGACAAATATCATGAATATAAGGATTTGAAGCTCAATGCAAGACAAGAAAATAGCATCAGTGAGTTAAAGAAACTATGAGAAAATGCAAAGAAAAGTCTGTGGAAACTCAGTTTGATTAACACCATCTGTTGTTAGACAACCAAATGCTCAACGGATTCCAAAACCATCAGTTTTAGGAAAACCGGCTCCTTTTTCAAATTCTCTTGAAATGAGAAATTTTCAAACGAAACAGTCGGTTAATAAAACTAATGTGTCGGATGGTTCATCTAAACAAGTCACTCAACAGAATTTGCCTCAGAATAGAAAACAAGCGGAAATACACACGAATACGTGATATTTGCTAAATTGTACATTAAATTACCCGGGATTTTGCCTAATAAAAGCCAATTAAATGCCAAAAGAATAGAAAATGTGTGCTTTTGTGTCCAATTGTGCAGGTAAGGATTGAAAAGACAAAAAGAAGCAAAAACGATCAAAAACCGACAAGAAACGGGAAAAAGACAAAGAGTCAAGAGCAAGACAAAGAAATCAGCCAGAAATCACAGCCGGATCAGCCCGACACAGTCAAACTCAGTCAAAGAAAGGAATAAAGAAAGTCAAAGAGTCAAATTACAAGTCAAGGGGCCAAAGATGTCAAGTATTCAAAGATTAAAGAGCTTATGTGAAGTTTTAAAGATCAAGGACTAGAGTTGCCAAAAGAGTGAAAGTTGCTTTATAAAGAAGAAAAGGAAGAAAGCAAGTACAAGGGCCAATATTGCATTTCTCAAACTTGTTTTACACTAGAAAAGGGCGGAGCCAACCACAAGGACGAGTTGTGTCAATATCCCAAACTTTCAAATAAAACACCCGGCTAAAACGCAAACAGAGTAACAACCCTAACAAACATTAACTGATTTTCCCGCCAAGATTTCCCACAACCCATTTCGATTTTTCACCACACCCCGCTCCCTTTTCTCTTATAAATTTCGTTCATATGTTCTCCCCAATCAATAACCAACACGTGGCAGCAATTCATTGGCCATGACACCTCACTCAATTGATCAAACGGTCTCAAATTCACTTTTAAAGATCAAGGGCTGTGATTTGATGGACCATTCTAGAATTCCTTCCCTCTCTTCACCCCTCCTCTATAAATAGCACCTTAAGACATCATTTTTCGGTGGTTGATTTTATTTTTAAACATTTACTTTGTAATTTTCCCGTTTTTAAGCAATTTAAGCTTTTATTTTAAGCATTTAAGCTTTCAGCTCTTGTAATCATTTCCTTTTCACTTGTACTTCTTTAATTCAGTAATAAAAGTCGATTTACACATTTAATAATCTTTTGTTTTTCAGTTTGAAGTTGAATTCATCAAATAAGCTTTAAATAAGCTCATAAGAGCTTATTACTTTTCATAAGCTCAAGTATAGCTCAATTCCTGTTTTAAGCAATTCACTTACCATTTTTACTCATTTACATTCAACTTATGGAAATTTGAGAAGTGATAAGCTCAATTTGGAAGGACAAATGAAAATAAGCTAAATTCTAGCTTATTTTGGTTTAGAGGCAAGGTGCCATCTAGGAACACTGAGCTTCTACTCTTGGATAGCTCTAGTGTGAAGATTCTTCAAAAACAAGGTTTAATTCTCTCATTTCCAAGTTAGAATTTACCTAGTACTACATTTAGCTTATTTCAGTTACATTTGCTTATACTTGTGCTTATTCCTGTTGCATTTAGTTTAGATAGCTTTTAGTTGTGATTGTTATAAGATTTCTAAGGTTTTAAAATTCATTTAGCTTTTCATGTTTACAATTTCTGTCAAGCTAGTTGATTAGTAATAAACTCATAGAGAGACTAAAGCATAATTCTCTCAAATAAGCTTTTCATTTTTAGTTCCAAATATCGCATTTAATCAGTATAAAAAGATAGTAGATAAAAGAATTTAGGAAGTTATAGACAATTAAACGACAATTAAGTGCAAATTTAGTTTTTACAGCTTACATAAAGGATGTTTTGGGTTATGCCTACTTTGGAAACTCTGTGAAAGACAAAACATCCTTCCAAGATTCTTTTGTTTAGTTGAGTTTGGTTACATAACTAAGTTTTGAACAGATTTTAGAAGTTAGGTTTTAATTTTACAAGATTTAGAGCTTAAAATTTCTTTTCTAGCACCAGGGCAAGTTTTACAGTTTAAGTAAGTTTGGATTTTAGGATTTTATAAGCATTTAAGGCTTATATTTAGTTAAGGCAATTAGAATAGCATTTAGTACTTTGTTTAGAGTTCTCAATTTGAAGTATAACTTGCATTTGACTGTCCTTGCCAAACACATCAGCAAAGCAACAGCATATCAGCATAGTTTTCTTCAATTTACTCTTTGATATTTTTCTATTTTCTATGAAAACCTTGCAAATCTTTTTAGCTAGATTGATTTTAGACAAGTAGGTTAGCTTATTTCCAAATTCTCAGCACCAAAGGTTCAAAAATAAGCTTTTTAGCTTAAGTAAGATAAGCTCTAAAAATAGTTTCATCAAAACTTTGCATCTTTCATCCTAATTTTCTTTCTAAAATTGTTAAACATAGGTTATTTTTAGTTTAGATTCCTTTAAAGCACATCTTAAGCTTCAATAAGTTTCTTTTAGTTTTAATTTTCATCAAGTATTAAGCTCTCAATAAGCAAAAATCCAAAAAACTAGTCAAACTCATACTTACTGTGACAGCAACCTAGTTGCTTATTTTTCAGCTTATTCTTTGGTCTAAAGTTGAAGTTGCTTTTATTAAAGTTGTTAGGATTAAGCTGATAAGCAACTTTGTAGTTTTAAGTTTTTGCTAATTCTCAAAATTTAATAAGCCAAAAATAAGCTCAAGCACAGGGTCTGTTTGGTTCTTTTCTCAAACTTCAAGGGTGCCCGTTTCTTCTATAGTGTAAATTTTACAAAATTAGCCCGCCTACCCTTAACTTTCCTTTAGTTCATTTTCTACCCTGTCTTTTATAAGAAATTCATTAGTTTTAATATTTTAATTTTTAGTTTTATAAATTTAGGGTTTAGTTTTTAATTGGTTAAATTTAGTGTCAATTAGTTAATAAAAATTAGGGCTTTTGATTCTATTAATTTTCTGCACTAGTCTAGCATTTTAAAACCATTTTTTTATATTTTTCCAATTAAATTTGTATTTTCTAGAAATTAAAATAGAATTTAGATAATTCCTTTTTCTTATAAAAATCATAAAAAATTCAAAAATAGTTGAAAAATTAGAATTCTTTTTGCATTAATTTTCATTTTAAATCTAGTATTTTTGAAAAATAAAAGAAAAATTTTAGTGTTAATTTTTAGACCTTTTTGTACACCTGTACAAGAAATTGGTGTCTCTGGTCTTTTCCTCACGCAACATTGATAATACCGATGTGCATTTTCATTTCAACCACAAAGTCATGATTACCGATGGCCAGGATCTCCATTAGAAAAACAAAATTCGGGGAAATCCATCTAGCCAGTTCAAACAGACGACAGCGTGCCAAGATCCTGAAATGTGTAGGTCGCACTCACGGTGAGTATTGTGAACAGTAAGATCATTAGGAGGCAATGGTGATTCTGCATGGATTGAAGCAATGCAGGATGAACCTTCATCTGTTCGACCGACTAAAAGTCTGGGAATCGTCGCCAAACCATTTGGCAAGATGGTTATTAAGCTAAAGTGGTTATGGAAGAACAAGAAGGATGAAGATCAGACTGTAATTCGCAACAAAGCGCGACTTGTTGCTAAAGGTTATGCTCAGGAATAGAGGGGTGTTGATTATGAAAGGAGATTCATTTGCACTAGTTGCTCGCTTGAAGCAGTTCGGATTTTCGTTGGTTCCCCCCCCCCCCCCCCCCCCCCCCCCCCCCCCCCACCCCCCCCCCCCCCCCCCCCCCCCCCCCCAGGCATCACACAAGTCTTTTTCAATCTATCAGATGGACGTGAAAACGGCATTTCTTAATGGTCCACTGAAGGAGGAGGTTTATGTTGCTCAGCCAGAAGGGTTCGTTGATCCAGATAATCCAGAAAAAGTCTACCTACTAAGGAAAGCTTTGTATGGATATTAATGCAAGCTCCAGAGCCTGGTACGTATGAACTATCAAACTTCCTAATGTCCAAAGGCTTTACTAAAGGTACAATTGACCCAACTTTATTCAAGATAAAATACGGGGAGGATATTCTACTTGTGCAAATTTATGTTGATGACATAATTTTTGGATCTACAAACCCTAAATATTTAAAACGATTTGAAAAATTAATGCACAGTAGATTTGAAATGTCCTTAATGGGGGAGATGAAATTCTTTTTAGGACTTCAGATCCACCAGTCCCCAAAAGGTATTTTTATCAATCAGGCCAAGTACGCTTTAGAAATTCTGAAAAAGCATAATATGGATAATTGTCACTCCATTGGTACACCATTGGCTACTAAACCAAAACCAGATGTAGATTTGAGTGGAGAACCCGTAGACCAATCTAATTACCGTAGTAAAATCGGGTCACTCATGTACTTGGCATCTAGTAGACCAGACTTAGTGCAAGCAGTATGCTATTGTGCACGTTATCAAGCACGACCAACTCAAAAGCACCTCAAGGAGGTTTAAAGAATTTTAAATACCTAAAGGGGTTACCATTAACATGGGCTCTGGATCCAAAAGGATTCTGGCTTAGAACTAACTGCATATTCAGACGCTGATCATGCCGGAGAGCCTTGATACTGGAAAAGCACATCTGGTTCCTTGGTGGTTAACTTGTAAGCTGGATGTCAAAGAAACAAAACTGCACTGCAATGTCTTCAGCAGAGGCAGAGTATGTGGCGTTATCTGCAAGTTGTGCTCAAGTAATGTGGATGAGGACACAACTTCAAGATTATGGCTTCAACTACAACAAAATACCGTTGTATTGCGACTCTCAGTCAGCCATAGCAATCTCATGCAACCCCGTACAACATTCGCGAACAAAGCACATCATACTCGGTATCCATATTCATTAAAGGAAAGGTTGAAATATTGGTATAAGTGAATCTATATTTTGTCAGACCGTATACCAATTAGCTGACATGTTTACGAAAGCCCTTCTGAGGATCGCGTTGAAGTATCTTGTCAGAATGGATGGGTATGTATGGAGTTTGATCCAGGGACTGTAGGTTCTGACAAATGAGGATGCTTGAACTCATCATCTACACATCCATGTAAATATTTTTGAGTAAATCAAATATAAATTATAAAACTCAAAAAGAAAAAATACAAAAATCAGAAAATCAGAAATTTTCGAAAAAAAGATTCTTCTCGACATGTCTCTTGGAATCGATAACATTTACGTGCTTAGAAATGTCGATTAACATTGACACGGGTGTGTAAATGAAGTTCGAGCGAGAGTTGCAAATAGTTTCAAAACATGTCATTTCTAATTTTCTAGATGGCTTATGTGCAAATGGTTAAGTACATAACCCGGACTTCAAATAGAAGGTGGTTTATATTATCCTACAAAGAAAAATTTAACATTTCTCGGTCTTGAGCTATTTTACAAGAACATTCATGTTTTAAGCTCAAGAAAAAGGAAAGTGTACGTTTCAGTGCGCTTACCCTTATCGTTAGAAGATAAGTCCTCTAACATCTGGTTTTTCAAAAAGTTGAACATAATTTTTCAAGTATTAGTCCCACTATAGACATTGTCTCTAGGATTACTAATGTCTTAAAGATATCAATTCTTAGGATCCAATTTGTCAATGTTCATCGTCCTACTAATCTCTTGAGATTGTATCAACCTTATCCTATTCATTGATTGACTCTGGATTGCACAAAGCAATGAGGGCTAATCTCAAGCTGTTTGTGTAATTTTATGGAGAAATTTCTGGGTACTGTTCATTTTGGATGTAAATATCTAAAATGACTGAAGCTAATAGGAAGCGTTATACTAATGATGTTAGAGTCATGAATTATCTTCTTCAAGCATCTTTGCAAGCATTCGTTCCCACATTTCTTGAGCATATTTGCAAGCATCCACTGAATTATAGATGTCATTTGGTATGGCTTGAAGAATATAAATGACTCTAATATCAGCACAGTAATGTTTCTTATTAACTTCAGTCATTTTAGACAATGGTTCAGGTATCTCTTTATAAGGATTATCTAGATCAGTAATCATTGGCCTCACATAAGGACCTTTTGTAATTGAGTACCACATCCGCTCCCCGTCTTCCCCCGTATTTTCCAGAAACCTCCTAAACTAACTTTTCCATGGTATATGATTCCCTTTCTTAAGGATTGGAGATCTATTAGTAGCTCCTGATTCAACAAGAGTTTGTTGATTTGAAGAAGACATGTTTTGAATCAACCACTGAATATAATGCAAACTTAGATCGGTTTAGAGATAAAGTCTTGCAATCGTGAGATCAAAGAGCACTAACAACGAAGCTTGTACTATAATAACACCAATACGAAACCTTGAAGAAACGAAACCTTGACTTGTACACAAAGATAAGTAACAAGAAGTGTTAGGATTTATGTTTTCCTAAGTTAGTACCGACAGTACAAAATGTAAGTACTGATCAAATAGTTAGTACTGTTAGTAGATAATAGTTAGCACTGTTTATGAGATATGCATGAGATATTCTAGGAAAAGATATGTGTTATCTGTTAGCGATTTGTAAGCCTGCTAGGGTTATCCTTAGTCTATAAAAGGATCCCTCTTGGCTAGTTAGAAAACAACCATACACGACCTTAAGATATCTCCTAGCAAAAATCAATCACAATCATAGGTAATCTGTAATCGTTGAAAAAAAAAAACAAAAAAAAAAAAGCAGATAAAGAAGTTTTATTTAGTTCTACATTGTTTTCTTAGTACTTGTGTTAAGATTATTCATAATGAGTGTTTCTACATAGTCGGTTGTATTTATACATTTTGACTATCATCCTTAATAGGCTGCAGAGATCTATTCCTAAGGACTCACAAGTGGTATCAGAGCCTGTGAGAAACTCTGAATAAGAAGAACAATCTAATCCAGTTATAAACCTTCTCCTAAACTAAACATGTCTGCATCACCATCACAAGATGAAATTCCACCACCACCACCACCTCCACCATCATCACAAACATCAACCCAACAAACTCCTCATACAGTTTCAACCATAAAGCTGCCTATTCTCAAAAAAGGAGAATATGATATCTGGGCTATGAAGATGGAGCACTACTTGGCCCATACAGGCTATCCAATCTGGGAGGTTATACAAAATAGGAATGGTCATGTATCAATCACTACAGATACATCAGGACAAATTAAGGTTTTGCCTCCTAGATTTGCAAAAGAGATTGTAGCCAGAGAAAGAGAGAGAAAAGAAAGGAACACCTTGCTTATGGCCCTACCAGAAGATCATCTTGCTAAGTTCCATAAGATGACAGATGCAAAAGAAATGTGGGATGCCATTAAATCAAGATTTGGTGGAAATGACGAATCCAAGAAGATGCAAAAGTATATCTTGAAGCAACAGTTTGAAGGATTCTCAGTATCCAACACAGAAGGGCTTCACAAAGGTTATGACAGGTTCCAAAGTCTTCTAAGTCAGCTAGAAATTCATGGAGCAGGTGTATCTAATGAGGATGCTAATCAAAAATTCCTAAGATCTCTACCTTCTGCCTGGTCACAAGTTTCCCTAATTATGAGAACCAAACCAGGGGTAGACAGTCTTAGTTTTGATGATTTATACAATAATCTAAGAGTCTTTGAGAGTGATATAAAAGGCTCTACTGCATCATCATCCTCTAGCCCACAAAATGTAGCTTTTGTCTCTGAGAACACAAACAGTACTAATGAAGTTAGTACCGCTTATTGTGTTCCCAATCTTTCTGGTCAAAACACTAAGTATGAACAAACTTCATCATACTCACTTCTTGCTAATCAATCTAGCTGCCCTCAACTGGATCATGAGGACTTGGAACAGATTGATGAATATGACCTTGAAGAAATGGACTTGAAGTGGCAAGTGGCCATGATCTCAATGAGAATGAAAAAGTTTTACAAGAAGACTGGTAGAAAGCTACAATTTGATGCAAAAGAACCAGTTGGCTTTGATAAAACCAAAGTGGAATGTTACAATTGCCACAAGACAGGCCATTTTGCTAGAGAGTGTAGAATCAAGGGAACTCAAGATAACAGGAGGAGGGATGCATGGAATTCTGGAAACAAGGATGGGAGCAGAACTGGACAGAAGGAGGATTCTAAAGCATTGGTGACAGTTGATGGAGAAGGAGTGGATTGGACAAATCATTCAGAAGATGAAGATTATGCTTTGATGGCTTGCAACAGCTCAGACTCAGACACAGAGGTAATTTCTTGTTCAAATAAGTGTAAAGAGTCTTATGCTAATCTTAAAAAATTGTATGATGCTCAGAGAGAACAACTAAGTGATGCAAGCATAGAAATAAAAGCATATTCTCAAGGTCTTAAGAAAGTTGAAGCACAGTTAGTTGCTCATCAACAAGGACAACTTTGGTATGAACAAAAGATAAAGTTTATGAAAATAGATTTAGATGATAAAACAGATGTTCTCACATACCATAAGAAATTATTAGCAGAAGCTCAAAAAGAAAAAGAAGATTTAAAGGCTAAAGTAGAAAAATGGCATAATTCTTCTAAAAATCTTAGTAAACTGCTAAATACCCAAATGAGTGCTAATGATAAGTTTGGGCTTGGGTATGGGGATCACAGATATGATGGTATTTTGAGTTATGAAAATGAAGTGTTGCAAAGTGTTTTTATGAATAAAAAGAGTGAGATAGAAAACCAACCTTTGTATGATAGGTTTGTTACAGCAGAGGGAATGCATGTTGTACCCCCACCTATGACGTGAAATTACATGCCTTCAGGACCTAATGTAGAAGTAGATGATTATAAGTTTACATATGGTCCAAAACATACTCAACCTAGTGAATCTGAATCCCAATCAAGTGAATTTGATACCTGTAAATCTAACATTAGTACAGAACCTTCTGAACTAATGTTTGAACCGGTTGTCAATAAATCTAATGTAGAATGTCAACCTAAGGTATGGTCTGATGCTCCTATCATTGAGGAGTATGAATCAGATAGTGAAGATGAGTGTGTGTCAATACCAACAAAACAATAAGAAACACCTAGTTTTGCTAACCAGCAAGTAAAAACTCCTAGGGAAACTGTTAAGAATCAATACACACATACTAAAGTTGATAAGACAGAGTTGGGGTATGGGTTTACTGTAAGAGCATGTTTTGTTTGTGGTAGTCTTAATCATTTAATTAGAGATTGTAATTTCCATAAGAAGAGGATAACAAGAAAAGGTTAATTAAACAATGGTTGGAATAATGTGCAAAGAGTGAATAAACAAAACCAATTTGTTCCTTCAGCAGTACTAACTAGAACTGGTATAATTCCAGTTAATACTGCTAGAACTAGCGGTACTAAAAATTTTAGTACTGCTAGGCAAAATGTTAACAGACAGACAGTACTAACTAGTACTGCCATGAAAGTTAATATTGTTAAGCCCATTGTGAATATAGTTAGACCAACAAATGTTTTTCACAAAACTCATTCACCATCTTCAAGGCCTTTCAAAAAGACAACAGTACTTAGAACAGATTTTTCAAAACAAAAGGTTAATACTGCTAAGGTAAATGCAGTTAGTACTGTTGGGGGAAAAAGGGAAACTGCTGTTAAGCCCTCAGCAGGTTGTAATTGGAGAACACAAAGATATAACTGGCACAATCTCTCCAAATACAATGGTGGATCCAATCTTAGAAATTGTTATACTTTCAAAGATCCACTAGGCAGACTCAAGCCCAAACAGGCTTGGGTCCCTAAGAGAATCTAATCTCTTTCTTTTAATGTGCAGGATTATCCACATAGAGCTCTAAAGAATAAAGGAATTGTTGATAGTGGATGTTCCAGGCACATGACTGGGAACAAGGCCTACCTTGCTGAATTTCAAGACTTTAATGGTGGCCCTGTTGCTTTTGGAGGTAGTAAAGGTTATATCACTAGTAAAGGTAAAATTAAAATGGGTAAGTTAGATTTTGAGGATGTATGCTTTGTAAAAGAACTTCAGCATTTCAATCTCTTTTTTGTGTCACAAATGTGTGACAAAAAGAACAAGGTTCTGTTTACTGACTCTGAATGTCTTGTTTTGTCTTCTGAGTTTAAGTTACCTGATGAAAATCAAGTATTACTTAAAATCCCTAGACAAAACAACATGTACAGTTTCAATTTAGAGAACATTGTTCCTTCAGGAGGATTGGCTTGTTTAATTGCAAAGGCTACAACTGATGAATCTAACAAATGGCATAGGAGGTTGGGTCATGTTAATTTCAAAAACCTAAACAAACTTGTAAAGGGAAACCTTGTAAGAGGTTTACCTTCAAGCTTTTTCAAAAATGATCACACTTGTTTGCTTGTCAAAAGAAAAAGCAACACAATGCTCTTTATAAGGCCAAAACAGTAAGCTCTATTAGCCAAACCCTACAACTTCTTCATATGGATTTATTTGGACCTACATCTGTAAGGAGCTTGAATCATAAGACCTATTGCCTTGTAATCACTGATGATTTTAGCAGGTTTAGTTGGGTATTTTTCTTAAGAACTAAGGATGAAACTAGTGCAATCCTTAAGGACTTTATAAGACAGATAGAGAACCAATTGAATCAAAAGGTTAAGACCATTAGAAGTGATAATGGAACAGAATTTAAGAACAAGGAGGTTATTGAATTCTGTGGGATAAAAGGGATCAAGAGGGAATATAGTAATGCCAGAACTCCACAACAAAATGGAGTTGCTGAGAGAAAGAACAGGACCCTTATTGAGGCTGCAAGGACCATGCTTGCAGATTCATTTTTACCTAACACTTTTTGGGCTGAAGCAGTTAGTACTGCTTGTTATGTTCTAAATAGGGTATTAGTGACCAAGCCTCATAATAAGACACCTTATGAACTTTTAACTGGTAAGATACCAATTATAAGTTATATAAGACCTTTTGGGTGCCATGTGACCATCTTGAATACCATTAACCACCTTGGCAAGTTTGATGGAAAATCAGATGAAGGTTTCTTAGTTGGGTATTCTCTACAAAGCAAGGCTTTGAGGGTATACAATTTAGAAACCAAAAGAGTTGAAGAAAACCTGCACATCACTTTCTTAGAGAACAAACCAAATGTTACAGGCAAAAGACCAACTTGGCTTTTTGATCTTGATTATTTAACTGATTCTATGAATTATCATCCTGTTAGTTCAGAGAATCAAGCTAACCTACATGCAGGTCAACAAGAAGCTAACCAAAATGCAGGTACAAAAGAGATTATTGATGTGGGGGATTCTGACAAAGAAGATGACTCTGCTCAAGACTGTTTTGTACTGCCCATATGGCCTTCTTATTCTTCAACAAACACTCCAGCATTAACAACAGATGATAAAAGAGAAGGTCCAAGAGAGGAAGAACAAGTCTTTATGGATGACCTTGAAAGACTTAAGAAGCAAGAAAAGGAAGCTTATGAGGAAGCTGAAGCTCTCAGGAAGAAGTTTGAGACCTTGGTTATAAAAGAAGGAGTTGCTAAGCCTAGCAGTACTAACATTTTTAGTACTGTTAGCACACCAGCCAAAGCTAGCAGTACTAACCCACTTAATACTGCTAGCATACCAGTTAGTACTGCCAGTCCTTATAAGGGGCTGTCTCCTGCTGATCCAACACATTCTGAAGAAGATGATTCAGAAATACCTCCCCTTGAGGATATCTATCAAAATTCCACAGATGGTATTTTCACTACTTCTTCTTTTGATGATGAGGGTGCAGTGGCTGACTTCACAAACTTAGAAACTGTTGTGAATGTTAGTCCTATTCCCACATCAAGGATACACTCCACTCATCCTAGAGCACTTATTCTAGGAGATCTAAACTCAGCAATACAAACAAGAAGCAAAGTAAATACAAGTTCTAGAGCTCATGCTTTTGTTAGCTATGTTCAAAAGCAAAAGAGAACTAACCATAAGGACTTTCATCATTGTTTATTTGCTTGTTTCTTGTCTCAACATGAACCCAAGAAGATTTCAGAAGCTCTTGAAGATGAAAGCTGGGTTGATGCTATGCAAGAAGAATTGTTGCAGTTTGAGATACAAAAGGTTTGGGTCTTAGTAGATTTGCCTTATGGGAAGAAGGCTATCGGTACAAAGTGGGTTTATCGAAACAAGAAGGATGAAAGAGGAGTTGTTGTCAGAAATAAAGCAAGGTTAGTTGCTCAGGGTCATAGGCAAGAGGAAGGGATAGACTATGATGAGGTTTTTGCTCCTGTGGCAAGACTTGAAGCCATAAGGATCTTTTTGGCCTTTGCCTCATATATGGGTTTTGTAGTCTATCAAATGGATGTGAAAAGTGCCTTTCTTTATGGGAAAATTGATGAAGAGGTATATGTGTCTCAACCACCAGGTTTTCAAGATCCTAAACATCCTAAGAAAGTATACAAGGTTGTAAAAGCTCTCTATGGGCTACATCAAGCTCCCAGAGCCTGGTATGCTACTTTATCTACTTTCTTGTTGAAGAATGGATACAGAAGAGGAACCATTGATAAAACTCTCTTCTTAAAGAAGGACAAAAATGATATCATACTTGTTCAAGTCTATGTGGATGATATCATCTTTGGGTCTATAAAGAAATCTTGGTGTGATGAGTTTGAGGCATTAATGAAGAGTAGATTTTAGATGAGTTCAATGGGAGAGCTCACTTTCTTTCTTAGATTACAAGTCAAACAGAAGGAAGATGGTATCTTTATTAGTCAGGATAAGTATGTTGCAGAAATCCTGAAGAAGTTTGACTTTGCAAATGTAAAGACTGCTAGTACACCAATTGAGACTCAGAAGCCTTTAGTCAAGGATAAGGAAGCCAATGATGTGGATGTCTATCTTTATAGGTCCATGATTGGCTCTTTAATGTACTTGACTGCTTCTAGACCTGACATTATGTTTGCAGTCTGTGCTTGCTCTAGGTTTTAGGTCACTCTAAAGACTTCTCATCTAAGTGATGTCAAGAGAATTTTTAGGTACCTAAACGGCAAACCCAAATTAGGTCTTTGGTATCCTAGAGTGTCTTCTTTTGACTTGGAATCCTACTCAGATAGTGACTATGCTAGAGCAAATCTTGACAGGAAATCCACAACAGGAGGTTGTCAATTTCTTGGCAGGAGACTCATTTCTTGGCAATGCAAAAAGCAGACCATTGTGGCTACTTCTACTACAGAGGCAGAATATGTTGCTACTGCAAGCTGTTGTGGGTAAGTTTTATGGATTCAGAATCAAATGTTAGACTATGGGTTCAACTTCATGAACACAAAAATCTACATTGATAATGAGAGCACCATTTGCATTGTAAAGAATCCAGTATATCATTCCAAGACAAAGCACATTGCTATTAGGCACCATTTCATAAGAGATGCTTATGAAAAGAAACTCATTCAGGTGCTTAAAATCCACACTGATGATAATGTAGCTGATTTACTCACCAAGGCATTTGATGTTAGCAGGTTTCAGTTCTTGGTTGTGAATATTGGGATGATTAATCCATAAGCTGCATTGGTTCAAGGGAGGCAATGTGATGTGTTGTAAAAGTTTGTAAAAGAGAAACAAGTTAACCATAGGTATTGTATTTCTTGAGGTCGTGACATTCTAGAGGTGTTGTATTTGTTAGAGAGTTGTTGGGCAGAGCTACTAATGGTACTGAAGCACTCTTGCTACCTACATTGTTCCTTCTTTGGTTGGACAAAGTTAGTACCGCCAGTGTAAAGTTAGTACCGCTGGGCAAAGTTTGTACCGCTTTAGAGCTGTTAAAGAAAAATACCGACGAGGGTACAAAGTGTAAATTGAAACGGTTTCCTTGAAATTAGGTCTCCTAAACCTATTTAAACCCATTTCAATTGCGCAGTTTCGTACGCATTCTCTCTCTAAACCACATTCGCACTTACAAGCCCTAATTTCTACCTTCACGACGCTCTCTATCTCAAGCAAAATGGCTGTTCTTGATTCATGTCCGAAGCATAACATGGTAGCCTACTTGGAGAAGTCTGAAGGGAATGAGGAGTTTCACGACTTTCTCAAGCGAAGTTCTATTCATTTTGCTCTCACTGTAAGTCCTACTATATCTACTACATTTGTTGAACAGTTTTGGACGTCTGCTAAGTCCAAAACAATCAACAATGTTAGGCACATTACTGCCAAAGTAGCTGGCAAGTCTGTGTCTATCTCTGAGGCATCCATACGAAGTGATCTTCGTTTTGATGATGCTGATGGGATAGACACATTACCTAATCAAGCTATCTTTAATGCTATACAGCAAATGGGGTATGAGGGGGATTTAACGGTGTTAACATTTAATAAAGCTTTGTTTTCACCCCAATGGAGGTTTTTATTTCACACAATTAATCATTGTTTAAGTTCAAAAAGCACCTCTTGGGATCAAATTCCTACAAACATTGCCACTGCTGTCATTTGTTTAACCTCTAATCAGAAGTATAATTTTTCTAAATTAATTTTTGATGGTATGCTTAGACATTTAGATGCTAAAAAGAAGTTTGTTATGTACCCACGTTTTATTTATAGGTAAACAACTAGTTGATGTGTCTGTACCTTTAGCTCATTTCCCTGTAAATACTTTAACTAGTAAAGTTTTTTCTTTTATGGTTAAGAAGGGTAAGCATTTCTCAGGGAAAGTAACCCCTTTGTTTGCCTCTATGTTGGTACAACCAACTCAGGATGAGGGTGCTTCTTCAGAAAGACCATCTGAAGCACTACCTACACCCTCCCCTACTCCCACTAGTGAAGTACCTTACGAGCCACAGACTGACTCATCCCCTGCTCAAACTAGTAAGGTACCTATTGAGCACCAGCCTAACCCATCCCCAAGACCTTCACCCACTAATACTATTCATGCTTCTATCCCAGAAGCTTCTGGTGATAACCTTGGAGGTCACTCATCTAGTGATAAATCCCTTTCAAGGAATGAGGGTGACATGACTATCCAAGGTGTCTATGATCTTTGTCTATCTTTGTGTAAACAGGTTTCAGATCAGGCCAAGGAAATCCAAGCCTTGAAGGCTCATATCATAAAGCTAAAAAAGCAAGCTAAACCTGTCATCAAACACCATAAAGCATATTTGAAAAGTGTCTCTTTAAAGCAAAGATTTCCAAGGAAGAGCCTCTCAAAGAAACATAGGGTGCACAAAGAGTATGTATCCAAACAAGGGATGAAGTTTGCAAAAGGAAAATCATCAGTTCAAAGAGATCCACTGTTTGATGAAATGCCTAAAGATAAACTTGATCACATGGAAACAGAGAATGCTCAAAGTGAAGGGAGGACAAGAGAAATGGGGAATGAAGACAAGGATATTGATGAGAGAATGCTTAGTACTAAAGATGTACTTAGTACTTTCAAGGAAGGAGTTAGTACTGACTTTGAGAAAGTTAGTACTAATAGACCAATAGTTAGTACTGACAGAACCAAAGTTAGTACTGACAGGAAAATTGAAGGTACTAAGGATCAAGTTGAAGGTGCTGAGGATCAAGTTAAAGGTACTGATGAACATAATGAGGGTACTGAAGACAAGAATGAAGGTACTGAAGAGATCTTTGAAGGTACTGAAGAGCTTAGAGAAGGTACTGAAGAGAAAGTTAAAAGTATTGATGGGCAAGTAAAAGGTACTGAAGATCAAACTGAGGAAGAAATTGCTACTCAAACATCCACTCTAACACCCACTTCTATGATATTTGGAAATGATGAAACAATAGCTAAAGTTCTCCTCAACATGAGTAAAGCCAAAGCTGTTTCTAAAGAAAAAGAGAAAGGTGTAGAGTTGAAGGATGTTAAAGAAACTGATAGACCTAGGCCTACTTCTACAAGATCACTTCTCACATTAAAGCCTCTTCCAAAGATTGATCCAAAAGACAAAGGGAAGAAGAAGATTGAAGAGGAGGATGAATCTGAAAGTGAATCTGATGGTATTCCTCAAGCTGAGAAGAAGTTTAAGCAGCTTGAAAATGATGAAGAGTTGGCTAGGAAAGTGCAGGAAGAGTGGGAAGCTGAAGTGGAGAGAAACAGAATTGCTGAAGAAAATGCTGCAAATGAAGATCTTATAAGAGATTTTGATGATATTAAGGCAAGGATTGAGGCAGATAGACTTCTTGCTGAGAAACTTCAAGAACAAGAAAGAAGAGCAAATTATACTAGAAAGAAAGAGCTAAAGTTCTTCATGATAAAATTGCTGCTCAGAGAAATTTCCTTGCTCAACAAAGAACAGAAGCTATAAGGAATAAACCACCAACCAAGAATCAACTCAGAAATCAAATGATGACTTACTTGAAGCATGTGGGAAACTACAAACATGCTGAATTGAAAATTAAGAAGTTTGATGAAGTACAAGCCTTGTATTAAAAGATCAAGAGGGCTGATAACGATTTCTATCTCTATTGGGTCGACTGAAGATGAAAGGTTTGATCAAGGAAGGATGTAATGAGAAAAGGAGTTGAATTTATAAAGAATGAAATGAATCAAAGGAAGAAAGCAATGAAGAATTTTAGAAGGAAGATAAAGATGAAAGAGTACGAGAAACAGAAAATTTGGTACTGGAAAAGAGATTAAGTTAAGAAAAAGAAGCTATATCAATACACTTTTGAAGAGACAGAGACAAAGAAATGATAGAACTGAGTTGTATTTAACTGTAGCTTAATATGAAGAAAAAGAATGGACTATGAAATTCTTGACAAAAAAATATCCATCAAGAGTGAAGACAGAGTGTCTTGGAGCTAAACCACAAACCTGATCAAGCTGAACACAACACCTGAGGAAATAATCTAAATGTGGTGATTATGAGTAATGACAAAAGATACTTTAGTACTGTGATGACAGTAATGTCCTTATATGATAGAGAAGATCTAAATGTGAGTATCAACGGGTAATGGATAAATACCAATATGAATGCCTAATGGTTTGACATAGTTCTTTGGGAGATTGAATGGTTTTTGTTTAACTCAGATGGATAACGAATGTTTGGAGTTCACAGATAGATTAAGTTTATTGTGAGTTAGAAATTGCATATTTTCTTGAGAGGTACACACTTTAGTGACTGACACATGTTTAATCATCCCATATCTGGTAGAGAAGAATAACCTTTAAGAAGGAATACTGAACAATGCGGCAATTGAAGTTAGAGTCTAAAAAAGAGAATACTATGGCATTGGAGTTGATAAAATTTGCCAGGAAAATACTTGCAAAGTTAGAATCAGAAGAGTGAGATTGGTAGGATTGAGAAGGGATTGAGTGTTGGCTAACCACCACACAACAAATGGTCATCAGTTCACCATGCTTAACAGGCATAAGAACTGGCTAGTCCATAAGCAAACGGCTTGTGGTAAAGACTTCTCAAATCCGTTTATGGTTGACAATTTACCAAAAATTGTAGGGTTATCAACTCACCTTGCTTCAGTGGTGAAGAGTTTGCTAGTCCATGATCAAACAGTTCATGGTAAAGACTAATCAAATCTGTTGATAGCTGATAGTTTGCTAAAAACTATATGGTTTATCAATGCACCATGTTATTACAATGAAGCATTGGCTAGTCCAAAAGCAAACAGTATTTGGTAAAGACAAATCAATTCCGTTGATGGTTGGCAGTTTACCAAAAACTGTATGGTAATTGACTTACCATGTTTTTAAAATGAAGAGTTAGCTATCCCAGAGCAAACGACTACTGGTAAAGGAACATCAAATCCGTTGATGGCTAGTAGTTTTCCAAAAACTACAAAGCCAACTTAGTTGGATTATTGCAGGAAAGATGTTGCTGAGTTGCTAAGAAGACAAGGATGCTGCTGAAGAAGGATAGAGTTTAAAAGATCAAGAGATGATAAGAGTGTTTGGATACATCCTCTATGCATTGAAGAAGCTAAAGAAACATAAAGTAAAATAAGGTTCAACATTCATGTTTAAGGGAGGATTGTTAGGATTTATGTTTTAGTAAGTTAGTACCGACAGTACACATAGTTAGTACTGTTAGTGATAGTTAGTACCGACAGTACAAAAATGTAAGTACTGATCGATTAGTTAGTACCGTTAGTTAGAAAATAGTTAGTACCGTTTATGAGATGAGCATGAGATATCTTAGGAAAAGATAAGTATGCATTTTATAAGCCTGTTCTGTTAGGGTTTATCCTTAGTTTATAAAAGGATCCCCTTGGGCATAGTTAGATATACGTCCTTAAGATATCTCATAGCAATATCATATCAAAATAGTTAGTAATATGTAATTGTTCAAAGCAAATTAATAGAAGTTGTTATTTATTTACACATTGTTTTTCTTAGTACTTGTGTTGAGATTCCGCATCAACATAGTGTATTCATAATCAGTGTTTCTGTATAGTCAGTTGTATTTATACAGTTTGACTATCATCCTTCAAAGGCTACAAGATCTATTCATTTAGGGACTCACATTTACTCTATATTCTTTTTAGCAAGTAATCCATCTCCAAGTTAGAAGCAATATCATGAAGAACCCTTCGAACATATGAGAGTGTGCTGTCACAGAACTTGTAGAGTTCATCCAAGCGCATCAACCTGTTTCTTTTGAGCTTGTCTTGATATATGATTCCTTGTGGATCGTTATAGGCAGTGTATGGGGTCATTTTGGTGATGTCAGAGCAGAACATCTCAGGCTTGGTGATATTCAGCTTCTTCTAGTAGCTTTTGACTCCCAGTTGATGGTCCTCCACCCGCTTAAGAATGACAACGCGTCTGGTAAACATCCGTAATGCCACGTTCAAGTCAAAAATGTCATCTTTTTCCAAATTGGAGAGCTTTTTTTAAATTAAGAGAATAAGCATGTCTTTAATAACATGCAGATTAAGTCTTGGGAAGTCACCTTCCTTGAACTTGTAGAGCTTATGATCTTCTCGTCGAATAATAATCTCATCCAAATACCCGTAATCATACTTCTTTACAAATTTGACTTGGGTTACTGCAATGATTCTTTTAGTGGAGAATACATCATGTGAGGACTTCTAGTGGCATGCGTATGCATATAATCTTTTTTGTTTTGGACCCTAGTGAGAAGTTCCCCAAACAGCATGTTTGTCATATGTTACATTTACTAGACTCCATAACGTTTAAACCATGTCTTTGATCCCTTTAATGTTATCATACTTAGCAGCCTTGGTTTTTGTTGTAGAAGTTGTGTATTTCCTGCTAGAGCTTCCACCTTTCAGATACTCAAGGTCGTTGTTGAAGAAGTAGTTAGTAGGAACTACTTGACGACCTTGATCTTCAATTAATGGTAGCGGCTTGCTAAGATCAAAAGGATATTCATAACCTTCTGGATTATGCCAATCAAGTTTTTCAGTAACAAACTTATAACACTCTTTAAAATGAAATTCGAGTTCCACTCGGCTTTTGTATGTCCCTTTGAGTAAATTGAAAGCTGGTCCAACAAGATGTTCTTGTGTCAGATTCTCAATCTTCAGATTATGCAAGACATATGGTAAGAAGTAGATAGGAGTACTCATCAGCTCATCAAAGGTAGTAGGAGGTTTTCCTGATTTTTCCATTTTGCTTATCCAAGTTTGAGGAGGTCTGAAATCAATTTGTTTTCCATCATTCTAATCATGATCGGGAGTTGGAGGCCTTTCTGGTTTCTTGAACCAATGATGCTTAGAAGCTTCCTCAACATTGGGTTGATTTTCAGTGTTACCCAAGTCATCTGCTTGATCTTGTGGTATCTCGATGTCTATAGTCTCAAACATTGGTTCCTCTGCTTGAACAGACTTGCTAGATGATTTTGACTGAGACTTGGAGCCTTTGGATAAGCTTGATTTAGACTCTTTTGACTTAGAGCCTCTTGATGGTTCAGCATCCTTACTTATCTTCCTTTTCTTCAACCCTTGGTCTGATCCAGCTAGAGGGTCTTCATCTTTGTCTTTGTCTTTACGACCTCTCTTTAAAGAATACGTTTTACCATAAGAGTCAAAGAGATCCTATCGAGCTGATAAGATTTGACTAGTGCATCATAGAGGTCTCTGTGTTGTTCAGCAGCTCGATACGATTTACTTTTCTCCAACTTGTCTAATAGGATCTTCTTCAATTCAAACTCAGTAAGAGATGCTGCAGTCTCGCAGGTCGATTGCGGTTGAGAAGATGATTTAGCCAAAACAACATTCTCGAGTGATTCATTAATAGTACTTTGGATCACAGGAGTAGCAAAGTCAGATATCTCCTTAGGTAAAATCTAAGGAAGTTGACTTTTGACTTCATCTTTGATAATCTCCTTCACTTATTTCTCAATGATGTCGATGTATTTCTCTTTCTCGGCTTGATCTTTCTTCTCAAATTCTGCCGTCTAAAACTAGAGAGCTGTTTGAGTAGCGAATCTAATTCTTGTACTAAGATGTCCATCTATGATTGCAGGAATTTGTGTGAGGATTTGTGTAGAATAATTAACTTGTTTGACTTGAGAAAGGTCTTGTTGCAAGGCAGACACTCTTTGGTCAAATCCAAATAAGGATGCAAAATCTGGAAGATCAGGAATTGAGGAAATCGTTGGTACGGGGGTTGGTGTTGTCATCTGTGGAATAGAAGAGAATGGCTGAATTATCAGAGAAACAGTCGTTACATGAACATTAGAAGATTTTAGGATAGCCGTCACTGGTACTGATAGATTTGGACGTGATTGAGTGCTTAATTCTTCATGAGGAGTCTTGACATTCATCATAGAAGCTACTTCATCAATGACTGGTGGAGCGTTATCCAAGTTAAGAAATTTGTTTGCAAAGTCGAATGAAATAGAAGAGCTTTGCTTTGACCCTTTAGTCTTCTGTAAAGAAGTGAGTGTCACGTGTGCATCTTTAATGACTTGCTCATACGACTTTTCATGAGTAGTATCAGTCATCTATGCATCTCCTTTCCTAACTTCTTCATGTTTTGTAACTTTTGATCGCACGTTCACATCCTTGTATAATTCGTCATACTCTTCATCATCATCATTGAATTCAAAGGTATCATGAGTACGTACATCATCTTCTTCTTTTTCTTCTTCATCATCATTCGGATTGAGATTCATATTGTCATCTTCATCAGACTTTGTCTTTTCACTATTACTTGCTTCATTGTTGTCATTAGCATCACTTTCAACATCATCTTCATCATCATCCTTGGTTACTTCATCACGATTATCATCATTGCTTTCATCATCATCATTATCTCCCCACGATTCATTTTTACTCTTGGAAAGATATTTTGGTACATTCGAAACCCCTAGTTCAGTACCAGTTCCTTAATCTGCACCAGATGTCTTGTGTTGTTGCTCATCAGGAACCCCTGATTCAAAATCAGTTCCATCACATAAGCCACTTACTTGAGAGATATGAAAGTATTTCTTGCTTCATTTTGTAGCCTCCTTGAGCTAAGCAACTTCAGATAAAGTTACTTCTAAGAGTACATTCAAACCTTAGCCTATGTCAGCCTTAATCAGTGCCTTCTTCTTAGTCGGTTTAGGTTTAGAAGTTCGCTTCTTCTTGGAAGGTACATCTTTCTTAACTTTGGTAGGCTTCTTCCTGTAGGAAGTTTCCTCAGATGTGATGGCTGAATCAGATTTCATTTTAGGTTTCTTTAATTTTAGGGGTTCAGCTCCTAAAGCAATTGCATAATAACTCTTGTAAGCTACAGAATCCAGCATAACTTGATTTGTCATTGCTTTAGGGAGAATAGCACCATATATTTGAGGGTCTTTATGTCTGGATACAAATCTCATGGTCCCCAGTAAGCTGTCATCCTGAGTAGTGTGCATGAACATTCTGTTTCTCATTGAGATAGACTTATCTTTTTCGAGGAAGTGATGAATGATTATCTTAGTGTATCTAGGATAAAACACCTTGTCTTGTTTCTTAGAGTCAGTGTTATCAATTTGGTGAGCCAAGTCCTCCCAAATTAAAGCAACAAAATCAAGGTTCTTCTTGTAGTACATTCCCCAAAGTATTTGTACTCTTGAGAGTCGTATCTTATCAAGGCCAGATACCTTTCCACAAAGACATTTGTTGATGATAGATGCAAAAGTTCTCCATGGTTGGTGCAGATGATCAACAATCACATCGGTAATGTACTTGATCTCTCCAAAATGACCAAGTTCTCGGATGAATGATAGTGTTTCCTATTCAAATGGAGGTTCATCAAATTCTTTACCCAAAATCTTAGGATAGATGTTGAGAATTTCTCTGAATACTTCAACATTCATCAAAAACCTTTTGTTATTGATCTTGAATCGATATGATGCTTTGTGTTTGGTGACGGTAGCCCAGATTGATGCATATAGATGACTAGGACTTCAGCAGTGATAGGAATACAGGATAGCAAGTAGTAAGAGCAAGGGAATCCAACACTACTTGATAAGTAGGTTCCTTTGGCTTCATTACTGGATTGATCCTCATGTTACATTTACCGATGAAACAACGGTTCTCTTGAACAACTAGGGCATTGTCCAGTTCAATTTGTTGAGCTTTGGAAGTCATGATTCTGCTAAGAGTTTGCCAATACATATTATATATAACCAAGTGTTGGGAATTAAAGATTCCTTGATGCTGTTTGAATAAATGAAACAAGAGGGACTAAATCGACATAATGAAGATTCTACAAATAATGGAAGATTGTAGAAGATATGGTCAAAGATATGATGATCAGGATTGATATTCAAATGATTTAGTTTCCTTATAATATTAAATGTGTTGACTAGGAAGGTTGAATACTTATGGAAAGCATTAATAAGTATTAATGTAGAATACATAGGAAAGTATTAAATGTGTTGTAACCTACTAGGACTCCTTGTACTATAAAAGGAGGTCCTAGGGTGTAGAGAAAATAGATCAATCTCTACACATCCATCATACACACGTTTTATAGTTAGTTCATAGCTTCAAGGTTGTAAACCCTGTTACTATTCAGAGTAACCGTATTCAATATATTGAGGCTGAAAGTTTGGTTTATTGTTATTATTCTTCTTAGTATCACAACCTAGTTTCTGCATAGTTTGTGATATTCCCAATCAAAGTTTCTACCATAGTTGTCTTGGATTTATCCAATACAACTAAACCTTATATCAGCTAAGGAGTTAAAGATCTGTTCAGAACGGGATCAACAAGTGGTATCAGAGCTGGTTGAGAAGCTTTGAATAAGAAGAACACAATTTCTACACATAAGATTTGTTTGTCGAAGAAGAGATGGCCTACA
>BQNB010005800.1:28510-95052 GCA_026074375.1 Tanacetum coccineum | reverse complement strand
CTGCATCTTGTCGGTTAGGACGCCCGATGTTGCAGTCGTTTAAAGGGTGGAGGTAATAATAATAATAATAATAATAATAATAATAATAATAATAATAAAGCCAAATTTCGACTCCGGGGTTATCTAAATAAAGTCTCCATCTCTTGACTCATAGTTGAGTTGTTTCAGATGAAATAAAAAGGATAACTCCTAAATCATGCGAAATTAGAACCTTAATGTGGACCTTATTCTCACCATATCGTCTCTTTAGGAAAGGATTTCAAACTAATTATGGTCTAAACCGGGTTTACTTTATATTAATAAGGACATAATTTATTTGTCATTAATAAAAAAAATAACAATAAAACCCTTAGAGAATTTAGGAATATGGGGGCGAAAAGTAGCCGCGTTTACACAATTAGCATTTATGAGTAGTGTTAGCATCTAATCTAATATTTGAATGTGATTTCGTTTTAAGCTTAGTTTGAGGACCGTGAAAAGTCGAGGATGACGAACTCCCGTTCTTAAAGCCTTGTTAAATAAATTTTATAAATTTTTTATTTTAGTCTTCATCTATTATTGAATAAGTGGTTAAAACGGGGGCGCTTTCGAAATAAATGATTTTTGAACCTTCTTAATGGACCTTTTCTGTTTTTTTTATTGTGAGGGGGTCATAAGTTAAAAGGGGGATTGAATTATTTATTTTCGGGCTTGTTTTATAAACATTACGTGTGGGACCATCAATGGCTTAGTGTGGGAGAATTTGATGTGTGCTAAAACACACATATTTATAACCCCGTAAAACACTAATAAACGGACTAAAACATGAAATATGCTTAATATTATTGCAAATATGTTTGGTTTGTATTTTTATGTCTTGCAGGTATAAAGGATTGAAAACGAAGCAAAAATGATGACTTTCGGATAAGATTTGAAGACGTTTACACGTTTTTCAAGATTAAGACGAAGTCGTTAATATTTTTCGAGCATGCTATTAGAAAGAGCACTAGATTTCGAGTCCGACGGCGTCGTTACTTCTTATTGGTCCGGCCCGACACCATTTATATGGGTCGGACCGACCCATACCTATCAAAGCTCAAGTATAATTACAAGCCTGGCCCAAATTTTCTAAAGTGCAGTTCATCCCAACTACATGTTAGACTCGGCCCAGAAACATTAGCTAAAAATAGGAGGCCCAAGATGATACAAGCCCAAATCCAATTAGCAAGTTTGTTGCTTAACTGTTACGCATGATATAAAGGAGGGACACAGCAGATACTAGATCTTATCTTTATTTTTTTATTTTTTTGTCATTATTTTTCTTAGGATTAGATAGAATAGATAGGAGTAGATAAAATAGTTTTCTTTGATTTCATTTTTGTTTTCTGTCTTCCTTTTGGTTTCATCGCAGTAGATTTAGAAAAGATTAGTAGTAAGTTAGGTTAATTAATTTCTTTTATGAATTTTCCATATCGATTGTAATAGTTTATTCTGTTTCTTGTTTTGGAGTTGGATTTGAGTTATGCTTATACAGGTTTAGAATTGCTTTTGGTTTTGTGTTGTTTATTATTTCGAGAAAGCTTATTTTGTTAAGCTTTTATTTTTGTTGTTTTAGCTTAATCGTTCGTTAGCTAGCTTAATCTCGCTCTTATGCTTATTCAAATAGTTGTCCGTCTAGTTTTAGGATTGAATTAAGTTTTTTCGTGATTAGCTTGTTGATTCAGTTAGCTTATTTAGAGATTGTAGCTTATTCTTTTTTTGCCTAGCTTGTTATTCAAAACTGTTGCTTAAACTACAAATTTTTGTTACATCATTTGGCCGATTTTTTTTAGTCATAGCCTGGTTTGAACAATTTTGGGCCTCATCTCACTGTTGGGCCTGTACGATCGTAAATTAGCTAAGTATAATTTGAATGAAAATTGTATGAACTGTGTTGATATAACCGTTTGTTTATTTTGTGTACGGTACCGGTCAACTCATGAGGCGTGGAACTTAAGAGTCTAATAAGCTAGCCTAATATTTCAAGTTTAAAAGCATTAAGTTTCTAAACTTAAGTATTTTGATAGTTTATTAGATCGGGTGGTTATTTTGTTATCGACGCTTCTATCGGGTTCTACCTTTCTTTCTTATTTCCATTCTCATTAGTTTCATTAGTTTAATATGTTCATTATTATTGTTATGCTTAATGTTAGATTAGTTGCCATGTTTTGCGAGTAGTTTTTTTATATGCTTGTTAAGTGAGCCGTGACTCGTGAGTTAAGTGTGGCATAAAAAGTAAATTGTTGATTAATAATTTTCGAATTATTTAGATTTTTTATTTGAATATTTCGAAGGGCAAAAGCCGGAGAAATAATCAAACATCAAATCTAGTAATTAATACTTTTATAAGATATCATTTTCAAAATAGACCAACGTCGTGAGAAAACAATATTTTTACGGGTGTTAATTCATCATCATTTAAAGTAATTTGTACCAAGATAAAGGTTTGTTTTCAATATAAACCAACATTGTGAGAAAACGGTTTTTAAACGGGTACCAATTCTTTATTATCTCTTTACTTCACATTTAATTATTGATTCACATCACTTGACAAGCATATGCGTTTTAGTTATTTCTTAGTTTTATTATAGCTTATTATTATTATATTAGTATCATTAGATTAAGATGAAGATGAAGGGTGGAGATTAGTCCCCTGGTATCCACAAAAAACTTTGTATCCAAATGAACCTAAATCTAAATCGAAAACCTAAAACTAAAAGATAATCAAGCATAAAACGACAAACATAAACGTAAATCTCAAATTCATCTCTCGTTGGGACACGACTCCGGAAGATTTAATTATTACTTTTACTAAAGTGATTCTTATTTCTAACGGGATACTTAATATTATATACATACGGCTAGTATGTATTTATACGATATCAAAATGGCGCCGCTGTCGGGGAGAGTTGTACGACTTTTATGTTGTGTTTCGAGTTAGTGCCTTGAAGTTTATTTTTGTATCTAAAAAATTATAAAATATTTTTAAATTTTATATTTATATTTATATATTATATTAAAATTATCAAAAATATTTTTATATTTTATATTTATATATTATATTAAAATACCAAAAATAATTTTCTTTTATTATTTTTATAAAAATTAAAAAAATTAAAAATATTCTCCTTTATCCTCTTATTTCTTTTAATTCTTTTCTTCTTTACCCTATTATCCGTTTAATTCTTCGACATGTCTTCGTATAACCATTTTGGTTGCTCGTGGTGTCGTGGTCCGTTTAATGGTGGAAACTGTTCTGGCTGTAGCAGTGTAGGATTCGAAAATGAGTTTGTCTATGACCCAAATCCTTATTCTTATAATGAAACAGCCAACTTCTTCAACCAACCTCCACAACACCAATACGAGACATACTCGTGTGAGTTGTGTAGAGATAGTCCTCACTATGGATTTGATTGTCAAACACGGACCCCGCTTGTGTATGAGCAGGACCCGTGTAACAATCAAAACTTTAGTAATGACCAATCTCCATATTATTCTACGAGTTTGCCACAATAGTTTGATTGTTGTGAAGTTTGTGGAGGCCCGCATTATAGTTCTGATTGTCAAGCAGGGAACACACCCATCTATGATCAGGGTCCTTGTTACAATCAAAATTTTAATGATGACCAACCTTCATTTATTCTTCAAATCAGCAACAACAGTTTGACTGTTGTGAGGTCTGTAGAGGTCCCCATTATAGCTCTAATTGTCAAACCAGGAACCAGCTTGTCTATGAGGCTAATCCTGGTAATAATTATGACTTTCCTTGTTTTGACCAACCTCCATAGTACCATATTGATTAGTCACCCCCTCAAAATTTGGTTTTTGATAGTCTTATGCATTCATACAGGGACACTAACCGTATTTTGAAGGAACTTCTTAGAACTCTAAAACCCAATTCCCCTACAGGAGAACCTGAGGGGAGTGATGATTACACGGAGGTGACTTATGACAAGGAGCAATGTTTAAGTGATCATTATACCGCTCCTGTCACACCTCCTGCATACACACCATCCATACCGTTCTTAGCTACCATGGAACCTTTTGACACCCTCTTAATGGGGGATGAGGTTATTAGCATTATTCTCGCAAGGAAAACTGACGAATTCATAAAGTCTAGTGTTGATGATCTTGTCCCAATCTCAAGGGAGTCTGAGGTGACATCTGATAGTGTTTTAGAGTGTGATATGCTTGCTACTACACCTTTGCCCCTACTGATAACAGGGAAGAAGTTTTTGATATCAATTCACCTCTAGGAGAATATATAGTCGACCTTTTGATGAAGAACGAGGATGTGGCTGGCTTGCCTAGGCATTTGGTTAAGTATCTTTTTAATCATTTACTCAAAAATCCGAGTTTGACCAAAGGAATGTCTGATGAGCCTTTATGCTGAGATATCAAGAAACTAGATCTTATGATGTACTTTCTCAATACCCTCTCTTTAGACTTTAATGATGATTTTAACTTATGTAATGAATCCGATTTTTGATGAGGATTTGAGGACATTAAGTAAGATCTAGACCCTCCTGATTTTGACTCCAGTTTATTGATGACCCACTTTTTTAGTCACATTACCTACACCTTAACCCTTGCACTGATGTTTTTAGGTGGAAGCTATTGTAGATATTATGACTTACCTTTAGGAGAGCCTTTTAGACACCTCGCAAACGGAGGATAGAGAAATTAGGCTTTCAATCCTAATAGGGAAGATAACGAACTAGAACGTTTAACTAGCCGATGACCCTGTCCCAAGTACTCCAAGGATGTTGATGAACCTTTAAGTATTTCTGATTCGAATTGTCTAGGATCATCATGAGACTATGACCTTATATGAGGAGCTCATCGCTGAGATCGGCCTAACGATTCAATCCCATGGAATTAATGATAGGTATACGATTCAAGTGGTGACATACCCCATAATTATCTGAACAAATGCTAATGAAGAGATACAACTTCTGATGTATTTCGCATCATTGTTTACCCTACAGAGAGTGCCTCCTCACTAAACCTACCACTTCCTGATCCTAAGAAGATTTACTTAAGGGATGTGGAAATATTTGATCCATTCTTCTCCCTGACACAGTCGGGTGGGAAGACGAGGGTGATGGAGACCCTTTTTTTTGTTTTCATCATATGCCATCACCCCGTCCAGCTGCATACTCACCTAAGGAGGTGATGTATTGCTATTACCATCCTCACCTCACATCGGGTGATGGATTTGACCATGGACCTAAAATGAAATAACACTAGAGTCAAGCTAGAGACTCGAACAAAAACAAGCGCTTCTCGGGAGGCAACTCGTTTCTTTTCTTCTTTCTATTTTCTTAATAATAAGAGTGTGTGATTTTATTGCCCAAGTGTGAGGGCATGCTTCTTTCTATGGTTTGTGGTACCGTTTTTCAGGATTCCTTAAGATCATGAAGACCCTGTGTTTGTTTTCAATCCTCCAATCATCCGGTCTTTGATCTTCTGCTTATTTTGGAATCCTCAATCCTGATCATGTATATATATTGTGTTTCCCCTTTTACACTTGGAATTACTAGCATTTGCCTTTTTTGTCCTTAAGTGTGGGGGTGCCACCCGACATTTTGGAACATTGAGGCCAATGTTCGGTTCTAAGTGTGGGGGGGATTTCTATCGAAATGTGATCATACATGTGCTTTCTGTATCCCTTGCAACCCTGTTTTGACCTTAGTTGTTGTTTTATTTAGCCTAAGAAAAAAATCTCTCTTAGTTATTGTTAGATATGTGAATAAGTAGGCTCGTAGAACTTAGGATATTTTAACTTGACCGAGTTATTAAACTCTAGCTTTCCCCTTAGCTTTCGAGACTAAGCGTTTACTTAACTTTAAAATTTTGCAAAGAACAAAAAATGATTGAGTTAAATATAAGTTAGATGCTAAGCGTGGAGTAGTTGGATCTCTTTAGAGCTTATAGAGGTTAATTGTGGCTTTTTGCTCCCACCAGCTTAATAAACGTTATATAGATGTTAAATAAATAAAGTTACTTTAGTTTTTGTGATTCTTAGTTTAAATCCCTTTGTAGAGATTCCTTCTGGTGAAAGTAAGGTAGGTTTTGTTAGTGTTGTGGGGAAATAGACTCCTGGACCATGGTCGGCTCGCATACTGATGTGGCAGTTGTTAAAAGACCACAGGACTTGAAATTTGGCTATAATAATAATAATGTAATAAACTGAAGCCGAAATAAGACCACTAGACCATGGTCGACTCGCATACTGATGTGGCAGTCGGTTAAAGGGTGGAGGTAATAATAATAAAAAGAACTGTGTGTGGAAAACTAGAAAGGGAGGGGGGGTTGAATAGTTTTCTTGATTATTAGTTGCCTTTTAAAACTTGTTTAAAACTTTTTGCGAAATGGTTAGGATATTAATATTTGATTATGATGTAAGAGATATAAAATGCAAATAAAAGAGAGAGTATAGAAAGCGATAACCGGGACACAAGTATTTATAGTGGCTCGGCTACAAGGACACCTTCCTTGCCCTACTCTACTCCCTGAGTCACCTACTCGAGAGTTTGTTAAAACACTAGTCACCAATCTCCTTTTGACCGGCGGAGAAGCCTCACAACGTTGGTTACACTTCTTTTATGATACAAAGATAATCACCGGATTCTTCACACGATAGAATCAATAGCAACACTACTATACTTGGTATACAACTAACAATGATATTCACAACTATAAACTACAGCAAGATGATCTTGAAGGAATGATGGAGATCGAACACAAGGTACTTGTGACTTGGTCGTCTCGAACTCGTATTTGGCAATTTCTTCTTTGAAGGAAATTACCTACACAAGACTAAAGAAAGATATACAAGAAATAGAGAGAAAGATCATATGATTAGAAAGTATTTCAGCACATGAGAAATGGCTTGGTATTTATAGCCAAAAACTTTACTGTAGCCCGGTTCTTTCGGTGCTATTGAAGAAGGGCACCGGCAGCCAAAAGCAAGGGCACCGGCCTACAGTAACCAAATCCGAATTTTGATTTGCAAAATCTTGAGAGATCATGTGTAATCTTGTAAGATTGCCCTTGGATTTGCTGCATTTGATTAGGTCATGAATGATGTAATTAATCTAGAGTGTAAAAACATTTTGTGTATAAAATCATACACTTTTATTTTTTTTGTGACACTTTGTATTTTTCTACAAGATTAAGTTTTTAGAGATAGTAAGAGATTTGAGAATGATGTTTTTACTATGTTTTATCATTAATAAAACTTATTGCTAATCTTGAAAGATCATGAGATAATCATTTGTTACCGATTTATTTGTATTAACACACTCATTTTCTCCACGCACGCTTTTGCATAGGGTAAATTGGTGCGACAAATAGGTTACTGCATTTTTAAGAGTGAACAAAGTTTACTTTTTTAGACACTAATAATAAGTCCAAAAAAGTTTTTATATAAGTATATAACTTTAATTTTGAACAGTCTTAGAATTTTTGAATTTTGTTTAATATCTTGCACGCTTTTTAAAAGCGCATGTATAAAATTGTTTTTTAGGTAGTGTGATGACTTATTAGAATTAATTAAAGTATTAATAAGGATTTAGTCAAGAAAAATATTTCAAAGAACAAGATGATTGAGTTTTATAGTTACTTCTTTGTAATCCATGAGTTTTTATACTTCCTTATTTTAGGGGGGGGGGGGGGGGGGGGGGGGTGGGGGCGGGGGGGGGGGGAGGGGGGGGGGGGGGGGGGGGGGGGGGGGTGGGGGGGGGTGCCGTGGGGGGGATTTTAATTTTGATGTATGTAGAGGGAGAATCAAGACAGAAGAAATGCATGGATATTGGGAAAGAAGAATAAAGGGAAAGGAGGACATTGGTGATCATAAATGGCAGCAGCCTCATTCCTTTTCTATTTCACATTTTCACTTCAATTCTTTTTTTACCCATCAAAAAAAATCTAACTTCTTAAAGGTACAATTTCTCTTTCACTATATAAACACACACATTTGTATATACATATCTTATCATATGTTGTACATTTTTTATGTCTTTAATTGTTCAAACTTAGATTGTTTTAAGTGTTTGCCCGTTGCCGTAAAGTATTAGATAGGATACATGCTTTACAATGCAAAATAAGTATATGCTCCAAAAAATATAATCCAAGTATAATCCTATATCCATATGGAATCTATTTATGTTAGTTGTTTCAGTATGTAAACCGATGATTCAGAGTTTAATACCCAAGTTGATTGATATAACTTGATATACAATCTGTTTAATTATTACTATGTAAATGGCGTCATAAATCTTATCTCTTAGGGGGTTTTCGGGTTACTTATTGAAACTACTTATAAAGATAATGTTAATGAATTGCTTACCGAAGCTTTAGCTTATAGAGGTAGTTAGGAACACATAAAGAAACTGCTTACCAATAGAAAATGCTGGTATTTTGTTGCTTATTCAAATTGCTACATATAAATGGTTTTTTGGGATTGTTTATTGCCTAGAAAGTAAGTACTATATCCTAATAAGTAACCAACGTTTTTTCAGTATGTGTCTTTGTTACAATGCAACATGCCGAGTATTTTCATGTGGTGAATCAGGGAAAAATTTATATGATATTGCAAGAAATGTTTTATTGTGAATTGTTGCTACCTGAATCCATTAGATACATCGAAATGCATGATAATCACTAGAAATAATGTATGTTTGTTATACTGATTACGGTTTAATATACCAAACTAATGGAAATAGTGGCAAGGTTGAGATGTATCTAAACTTTCTGGATATCGTCAGATGTAAAAGGGAAAGCGAGAAAATCACGCTACCTAATGAGTCTGTGCCAGCAAACGAGCCATCACAGTATCAGAAGATCACAAGGTACTTCAAGTCAATATCATAAATATCCCATCTAACATTTCTCTTTGTCAGTAAGTAGCACAATACTCTTGAGCTTATTTTCAATGGTTAGACATTGCAGAAACAAGACTTCGATCAAAGGAGGAATGTTAAAGAACTAGACGAGAAGATGACAGTGTTGGTGTGTTTGGAAAGCAAGGAGCAAAAGCTTGCGTTGGACAAGTATCTTCAAGTTTTGACTATGAGGATCAACTCATGTACAATTGTTTGAAAAACTGATGTGCTTATAATGTTGTATCTTTCTTACAAGTTTGTTATAGAGGATGTGGAGCAATATATAATTATGGATAAAATGAGGAAAAAAAAGCAGAAAATTATTAATCTCTGAGGTTGTATATAACTCTAATGTAGGTAAACGCTCCATAGCGGAGCGCGGGTTAAAAACCTTGTTTTTAATTAATGTTTAAAAAAATACAATAATGACAAGCATTCTTTATACGCACTTTGCTAGCACAGTACTCGAACGTTGCAACGACGGGTATCTTGCAACTAAATTTTTCAACGAAAAATATATTTTAGTTCTATTTTTCGATACAATAACTTTATGGATGATGACAATTTTAATTTTAAATTGATTTTAAGTAATAACAAGTTAACTCATATAAAATTTGTAGATTATATACATGATAGTTGTGCAATACAGAAGCGTTAACTCCATATTAAGAGAGGTACGAGTTAAAGTAATCTAAAAATTGCTCCGCGAGTCGCAAGTTCGATTTTAAATAAATACACAAAATACATCGCGTTATATGAAAATTAAATCCTATAAAATACACCTTATTAGAATATTGTTTTTAACTTGTTTGAGTTATTAACAATGTTTATTATATTCATCTCATAGATAAAAGATACAAGTAAACGAGTACTTATAAAGATAAAGAAAACATAAATGCTCAATAAATTATATAGGGTAAACTAGAAATTATAAGTAATTAATAATAAACAAGTAAATCGACCCTCTATCCGCAGCGGGTACGATGGTCAAATGGGCGCGGGTCCGATGGAGAGGTTTGATACAAACAAATGTAAAACCGCATAGAAGAAAAACAAAAGAATTTTTAACCTGCTGTATAACATTGACAAACGCCATGATTCGATACTTCTTCACTCTACTACCCTGCACTGCTGTTGTTTGACACCAGCCGCACAAACACGTGTGAAGTGTCACTAACAAATAGCATTACAATTATCGGACAATAATCCTGCAGAAAAAGTAAGAATGTTGCGTGTTAGTATAACAGATTATTAAAAGACTTATATCAGCATTAATAGAGTTTATGTAACTATGTAAGTGAGCTGCTAAGCTGTTTATTGCTAATTATTTGTTTTGGTAAGGCATCTCAACAATTAGCAGGGGAGATAGCATATGCAGACATAAAGTATTGCAGAGAGATAGACATGTGTTACAAAATTTAGTCATTGGCTTATTTATGAAAAAAAAGTTAACAATTAGGACACATTTACCTGCAAGTAGTTAGTCGAATAGGTTAAACTAAGTTTATTATCTTCTATTTAAAAGATCAAGCAAGCAGGGATAACCACTTTATACGTCAGAACTGAGAAAAAAGCTCTTACACTTGGGGTGCAGTTGTGTCAAACACAGTGCCACACCAAAATTGGAGCAACCCCTTTCAGTTGTTATAATTACGAAAAGACATTAAGCAATTCTGTAATATTACAGATTCTATCATTTGTTACTCATTCAATCTCTTAGTTAACAGCAATAATGCCTCAGTTTCTTTAGTAACATGTTCAAAAGTTGGAGAAAACATGTTCATTTCTTAAACATAATTCTGGAACTCTTCGAAACAATTTTAAACTTTCCAAAGTACTTAAATTAAAAAAAACAATCTGGTGTATGACGAACAAAGAGTTTACTAGTTAAGACTACCCTTTGGCATGGGAAAAAAATAGAACGATGGTCCATCCGTCGCAAACTAAAGTTATTTCGCGATGTGAGTTATTGACAATTCAGTGTCAAATCACGCCCCTAAAGAGTACATACAGCCTTATCTATGCAATTTTGTTACGGATAACACACATAAATGTTAAAATAAAGGCTATAACATTCTCTAAAACACCCCCAAATTCTCAAGAGCACGCATGAGTGATCAATCCCAATGTTTCAACCCCTAATTTTAGGTGTCCCTAGTTTCTGAAAGACTGCAAGATGATTCATGGAAGTAGAAGATAATCTCACTTGTAGCAATCAAAAAAGCATCAAAAGCTCGATAGTCGATTCTTCTATGTCCTACTACTGATATCACTCGAATGGGTCCCTAACACCCATGATTGTCCATGAATAACGGTGTCATCTATTCTTGAATTAAAACCATCATTACTAAAAGTAATCTAGATTATTTAGCTTGTTCACCATCAAAACAGAATCAAGACAAAAGCCTGAAGCAAATTAGTTAAGTAGCCTTAGACGTGTTTAATCTTTTTATGCAAAGTAAAGAAGATAAAATACGCCTATTCAAACACATGCATTCTCATAGATTCTCTATCAAAAGCAATCTTAACGAACTTCTCCGATTCTAAATTCCTCCAAAACAGCTTGTCGAGAAAATCACAATAACAATTTTTTTTGGGTAAAGGGTTACCCCGGTAAAATATATTAATCACAAACAAAGTTAAGCACAAAGGAATGTGGCTAAGATACCACATTAACCTCAAGCAAACGCTTGAACAACCACTAAATCGCTAGTGACATGCCACACAACGACTGACTTACTACTAACACATCAACCATATATCAATAGAAGTATATGCATACTTAATATTACTTGAAAATCTAAGGACATGACACCTTGGATCACACACACTTATAACTAAAAAATGAGACCACATATTGCAGAACCGGGACGAATGCAGAACCATTCAAACATACTTAACAATCTACGTATGGATTTTGTGATAATCAAAATGTACTCTTACTACACTAGGGGCATTCATGTTTTGTGAAGAAAGCATTTGTAGTTAACAACAACATGTAGAAGAAAACACAAAGAAGTTTTTTTTCCATTGAATTAGATATGAATAAGAGTAAACAGACAGAATAGAGGTTACGTTTTGTTTACCTCTTTGAGAGGCAGTATTGAAAGCATGATTTCGAGCTTTTGTACACCCATCAGCCTGAACATTTTTCTGAAATTGCTGTTGAGAAAGAGTGTCAGCATCATAAAAAGAGAGACAAACTCGGAATACAAAGGTTAGAATAAGTTTACTTCCCTGGCAGGCAGCACCTACAGCATGACTTTGAGCGCCTGCGTTTGTTCCAGCAGTACTGAAAGAGTGCTGAAACAGATGATCTGTGACCCGCAGAAGAGGACTCGCCTGCAAAAAAGAATGTCACGAGGCTCAAATATCTTAATAAGTAGTTTACCCAAAATATTGGATACATTTGCGTTCTTATACCTTATATCTCTACACTTCCTGACTGCTGAAACAGTGAACCGTGAACATCGTCTCGGAAACTCCTAGATTGTATAAGAGCGTTTTGTAAATTCCGTTCAGGAGATGTTAATTGGACGGCTGAAAGCTTAAAATCCAACATAACGCTTTCCTAGTTTTCTGGTCCAAGATACTCCTGTTGAAGAAACAGTCTTTATGGCGATAGAAGAAGATGATGAGAGTGATGATGAGCAGGAAGAAGATAATCAATTTAGTCATCATGCTTTTATGTACCATCCTGGACCACCAACAAAGATAGCAGAAATGGTTCAATCCGTCGGATCGTGGAAACCAAACAAAGAATTACCAGCCAAAAGTAAAGAATGTGAGCATGAATGGAAAGAAAACACGGTTACCAACTATACCATCTGCTATTTCTGTGGGATACTAACCACAGACATGTCAAGGCTTAACTGTCCCAAGTGCCAACTCACAACATGTGCCCTTTGTGCAAGGAATTATCTTGGCAAAACAGTTAATGTCAAAAGAAAACAGCCCCAAAAACAAGAAGAAGAGAAGGACTTCAACAGCAATGAAGTAAAGCTTCTTAAAGAACTTTTGCAAGAAAAGACAGAACAAGTGCAACAGATGATCAGAGATCAAGCCAAAGAGTACTATGAAAACAAAGCTGCTATGCAAAAGAAAGAAGAAATATGGCAGTCAAAAGAAAGCTTGTTAACAAGGGATCTTACAGATGCCCTTAAAATCATTGAAGAACTCAGAATTGAAAAGAAAAGGCTTGAAGAACAAAAGGATGAAGAAATAAGAAAGCTTAAAGCTCAGTTGCAGAAGAAGGAAGAAGAAGCAGAAGTCCAGTTTTCTAGAGAAGAGTTCCCACCACTGGGAAACACTCATGTTGCAAGACCTTGCGTAGAGGCAGAAGTTCATTATTCTGGGAACGCCACTACAAGTCCAAAAGTCAGGAAAGTTACTAATCAACTTTACAATGTTAAAGTTGAATTTGATATTCCTAACTGCACAGCTTTTGGAACCACTGCAATAATAGACACATGAGCATCAACATGTTGCATAAACAAGAGAGTCATTCCAGAAGAAGCATTGGAGCCTCTAGGGTAAATGGGCGGGAGATTCGGTTGGAGTGTTGACGGGTCAAACTCTGCATGTAAACGCCCCCTGGTTGGCTGCCACGTGTCCTTAGTAGGAATGGATCATAACAATCCATTCCCCTTAAGAAATTATTGTCCTCAAGAATTGATTAAGAACTCAGGGAAACACTTGACTATGATCTACCTTTGCTGTTCTACCTTCCAGATAAACGACTGATGATAGTTGAAACCTTAAACCAAACACCCCTATAAAAGTTCAGTTCCTAAGCTCCCGTTTACATGCTTAATTCCTAGGCTTCAGTTTCTAAGCTTCTGCTTCAGTTTCTAAATGTGCACCTCTGAACCAAAATCAGTACGTCCTTCAGTTCCTTCAATGTTTCAGGCTGCAAATACTTAGAACAAGCTGGTGGTGATAGTAGGCATACTCCATAGTATGTCTCTTCCCATTTCTTCTTCCTATTAGACCATCTCCAAACATCAAACTTCCACTTCCCATGCTCAAAGTTCAAAGAAACAATACGAACTCCAATCTCTTTAGCATCTTTGTAAAACATCTTCAAATACTTTTCAATACAAAGTCTGGGAACGTCTTTCTTAAACCAACATCCGGTGATTAAACCCAAGCATTTATCATAAGCTCTCATACCCTCCTTACAATCCCATCCACCAAAAACCTTGACACCCCCTGGATCAAACACTAGTGTAGTACTTGATATGAGCAATACTTCAATCCCATTTACCCATGGATGTAATTCATACAACCTAACAGCCACGCCGCTTGCACCATCAATTTCTTATAGCATCAGCTGCAAAGAGCTCCACCATGCTGACAAGTTCATAGGGACAGTGATGCCTCTAGCAGCCCCACGAACCCGTGCAACATATGCTGTGTATACAACTGTCCCCCTTCAAGTATACCTTTTAACAGAGATCCAATTCGAGGCTCCAACACATTGACGAGCAACTTTGAACCAACTTGCAACTGTGCTGCAATCTCAGCAAAAGCAATCTGACTACATTCTTGTAACCGATCATTAATTGCAATCTCAGCAAAAGCAATCCGACTACATTCTGGTAACCGATCGTAATTTCCTCACAAACATTATTCCAATACCAATCCGATATAATCTCACCCTTAACCAACATCAACAACGGATCATTAGCAACAACTTGAGCTTGTTTCTCACATAATTTCCCAAGTAAACCAACAATCTTCATACCATCATCACCATATCTTCCAAAATACTGTCGGAGTTGTTCTTCTGTCAAGGTAGTAGGCAATCCACTAACAAATATCTCTTTTGTTCTGTAATTTACCTTCCCTCCTGAGCTCCTCCTAACATCACTTCTAGGTCTTGACGTTCTCCCCTGAATAAAGCTCTCTTAGCTTCCATTAGCCTTGTATATGATTCAAACTCATCTTTTTTCCTCAATAGCCATTTCCAAATGTCATCGTTCCCCTTTTTGTGTCTAAATATGCATTATGTACCATCTACTTTCTTCCCTTTACGCCATTTCCACGTGTCAAACTTCCAAGATCTGCTCTTGAATTTGAAGTTAACATGACTTACCTTTTTCATCTTAGGCCATTCCAACATGCCAAACTGTACAACATCTCCTTTCTATTTCTTTTGTCGATTCAAGAGGTCATCACCATCACGAATGTATGCTAGAAATCCATTAACATTAAGACCACAAATATCAATATCAATATCACCACCTTCATTCACCCATTCCTGGTTTCCAATTAGTCTTAGGTCATGGCATTTTCCAAACAAGTGAACACTTAAAACCCATTCACCATCTTCTTTGTTACCCTCTTGTTCCCCATCACATTCTTTCCTGTTTCTAACTAAACTTTCTTTATGCTTCTCGTAGTTCCATAACTGATCTTCAAAACCATATTCATGTCCATGAACACCAATACCAGTAGGCGAGAATTCTGTTAACTCAACACCTATATGACTTCCTAAACAAGCATCTAACTTTTTATCCGGACTTAAAGATTCACCATTTTTACTCACCAATTTATCTATTACCGTCTCCAAACCATTTTCACCTTCCTTAACACTTCCCTGAAATTCCTTAACCACATCCATTAATTCCTTATTCCTATCTGAACATATCATATTCTTACCAGATTCACCACAACCGAAATCAACCAAAACCCTTACTTCCTTGTTCCCAATACCCTCCTCACCATGATTATGCAAATCAATATTATTATCGACCACACCACTTGATTCACTTCCATGACCTTTCCCATCTTCACAATTCACCACTCCCTTAACATCCACTATTCTTGACTCATTCGATTCCAATTCCCTATTTTTACCAGCCGCTTCATAAACTCCATCAATACCCTCCAAACCAAAATTCTCGTTCCTCACTTCACTATAATCTTTAGCCTCAGAAAGATGTAGAGATGATGAATTGATTTTTGTCTTCAAAAGATCATGTATTGTTTCTTCCAACTTAGCCAAAGAATAGGCATCTAAAAGACTTCTAGGTTTGACCCATTTAAGCCTTTCCTCTATTTCCGGTTGTAACCCAAAAACAAAGAGGTCAATAAGATACCCCTCATCCAAACCCTGGTTATTAAACGATGAAGTGAATGCATCATAATACTCCTTAACTGTACATCTCCTTTTCAAGAATTTATTCACAGACAATTCATCAAACACCTTGTCAACACCAACATTTAAACTAGTATCTCTAGTAAACACCATAACTCCTATAACAATGGCAAGTACACGGTACTGATTACTCACTAACTTGGTCAAGATCGCTTACCTTGATAATGGAAGAAGCTTGACAGAAATTTGACCAGACTATAACCGAGAATTTGGGTGGTTGTAACAACTTCTAACAACCGTAACCGATTTTGTAACAGAGACAATGGTGGATTTAAGCTCCTTCTTGCCAGGAAAGAGGCTCTGATACCAATTGTAACGCACATATTATAACAAAGATAGAAATGATAGGCCTAATTACACAACCAGGAATCAAAGAGCTAAGAACTTGATTCGAAATTGTGAATTAAAGGAATGAATGGAATGATTGTTATGGATTGATGAAGTTGAAAGATTACAAGAGTTTAGAGAGAAGGATTACAAGTTCAAAACATGAAAATGACAAATGAGAGGTAATGACTATTTATAGGGTAAATGGGCGGGAGATTCGGTTGGAGTATTGACGGGTCAAACACTGCATGTAAACGCCCCTTGGTTGGCTGCCACGTGTCCTTAGTAGGAATGGATCATAACATTATAAAATTTTGATTTTTTGTTTCTTGAAATATAGATGCAGGTGGTAATAATGAGAATGAGATGAACTCAGATATGGTTTTAAAGTTAAAAGGCGTTAATATTACTAAGAAAAACACATCCGCTAAGAATTTTATGAGACCGACAATATCGGCAGTTAATAAAAAGAAGATCTTGACAGAAAGGAATAAAAACAGTGATGTTAATAAAAAGAAGATATTGACAGAAAGGAATGAAAACAGTGATGTTAATAAAAAGAAAATCTTGACAGAAAGGAATGAAAACAGTGATGTTAATAAAAATAAGATCTTGACAAGAAGGAATGAAAACAGTGATGTCGTCGAACAAAATAGTGTAGTATGGTCTTCTAGTTTTGGTTCTAAAGCTGTGAAGTTTCCGGTTGTTGGCGATGTCGAAGGTGAAGTTGACGATGATGAGGGAGATGAATCCGAAGATGATGAAGAGGAGGTGGTGGTTGAGTGTGAGAAAGATAGATTTTGGAGTTTGAAGGGGCTTCTGAAATGGTCACTTGTTGTCGTTGCACTGGTTTTAATGACACAAGGCATATGTTCATTGAATTTATCTACGGATTCGGACACTTTAGAACCTGTTGGGGATTTTAGCGATTGGTATTTTGTTAATAGAGCCGCGGGCTTAAACTTCTTTGAAGCTGAAGAGAGTATAAACATAGTTATGGGATTTAAGGACCGGGCTTATGTTTATGGAGCTGCGAGTGTAGACTACTCTAGAATTGGAACTGGACCAGTTAGGGATGCAGATTTGGAGGCGAGAAGATTTGAGAAAGTAGAGGTTAATCATGATTATGAAGGGCTAAATATGGTTGAAACTGTAAAAGAGTTGGTTGAGCATGAATCTGCAGAGACTGAAGTGATGGAAATTGATGATATAGAGGTGAAAAGGGAAGTCAGTGATCAGCTGTTGACAGCGGATTTCGATCAAGATGGCTTTGGTGAAGACATGAATGGCTTTGGTTGTTATTCCCGTGTAACGATTACTTTTGCTGATTGTTATTGTTTGTCTTATAACAGAACTTGCCTCGGGACAACGTGTAACCGAAAAGAGTGATGTGTATAGCTACGGGGTGGTCCTATTGGAAGTTTTGACAGGAAGGCATCCACTAGATCCAACTATGCCAGGTGGTGCACATTTGGTCCAATGGGTTCGGGACCATTTGCAAGCCAAGAAGGACCCAGTTGACATACTTGATCCCAAGCTAAGAGGACGAGCCGACCCACAAATGCATGAAATGCTCCAAACACTAGCTGTTTCATTTCTTTGTGTCAGCCCACGAGCCAATGATCGGCCAATCATGAATGATGTGGTTGCAATGCTAAAGGAGATTCGTCATGAAGATTCCACAAAATTAGACACCGATCTAAAAGGGAAAGTATCGGCTAATCCTCCCTCTCCTAGTCCCACACCATCCCCAGGTCACACTAGAGCAATGATGTTACAAGGCTCGTCTAATTGCTCATACGCGTTCTCAGATGACTCAACCTAGTACGCTTTTTGTACCATAGCGGCTTTGTGCTAATAATCGTACATCATAGAGCTCACAATTGAGTACTAGTTACTAGTTAATGAGGTTGTAAAATAGGATTAAGAAATGTCATTATCTTTGGTTTGGATTTATATAATTAGAAGCTAATGCAAATAATAATCTAATGTCAGAATGTGAACATCTACATCTTTGATAGCATAAAGCACTGTCCCTGGCTCTACCATCAATCCATGCCCATGGACCACTAGGCTTACTTGCAGCAATGCAATTAGTATTTAATTTATGGCTTAAAACTTTAAATATACTTATGTAAGCAGCAAATCAAGCACCATGAGTAATGACACAATGTGTTTATAATTTCAAAACGGTTAATATCAAGAATATGAAGCCTTAGAAAGAAATGGGTCAGCCGTGTCGAAAGTTACTCAAAAGTCTGCGTCTTAATCAGAAACGGGTTAATATATCCATTGTTTAGGTTACTGGGGTAGGCAAAGTGGTGTGACTCAAATGTTACGCTGCTTACCCAACGGTATCCCGTGTTGCCGCTCTCATTTTCTTGGCCATTTTAGATGCGTACTACTATTAGGTTGTAATCCAAGTCATCAAGATAAGACTGTGTTGTACGATTACGACAACAAACCGAATCTCGATCTCGGTGTTTATCATTTAAAACGGATGAAATCTACTCCTGCTGTCACAACGCCAATTGAAAAAAAAGATATAAAGGAGGCTGAACCTTCGACAAATTCATCGTCGTTGATACAACAGAAAGAGGAAAGAAAACATGTGTCGGTAACATCTGATTTGCACCCAAAGGACAAGAGCCTTTCCTCAAAGAACCAGCCTCGTCAAAGCTTCACCATCAGTGGAAGTGCTAGGCGAGTTTTGTGTTTGGTGAAGAAAGGACCAAGTCTGTGAGAAGCGACAAATCATTACCAGAAGCTAATGCAAGCAACTCTTTGATCCAAACATCATCAGTTCCTTTCAGTCCAATCAACAAAATAAACCTCTAAAATATCAACACTCGTACAGTAGGAAACCGGTAATTTTATTTGACTTTCTAAATAGAAGATATAATGTTTATTTGGCGTCTTTACAAGTCTTATTCATTTTACATGTCTTAATCTTAAACAGAGGCGCAAGACCACGGAATCATGCAGCCTGGTTACACCATCATCAGTGAGGAGATCAAGGCGAATACAAAGCCTTGATTAATGTAATCAAACTTGTTTCTGAATCTAATGATTTGCTTATCATAAGATATTGTATTTTTCTAGAATCAACAATTAAACAACTTCATCTTGTATTCACATTAGAAATTTATACAAACATAATAGTTAAAAAACTCATCTCTTATATTTACATCAAACGATATGTACAATCCATAAAAGAAAACATACAAACCAAAAATCTACCCCCCCCACCCCAAATTCCCCCAATCTAATTAACATGAATTTGTATGAATTAAGGGACGTACCGCGGCGTCTTTATCCATTATTTCTTCAAAAATCGCAAGATCGCAGGGTTGATGGGTTGGGTTTTTTGCGAAGAAGAAATCGCAGGTGGAGAAGGTGGAGAAGATATGGTTTTTTTTTTCATTTGCGAAGTGACTATAGGGTAATCGAACATTTGCGATTTATTTAATAAATATCGCAAATTTGAGATAATATCTAAAATTTGCGATTTTAAATAAAAATCGCAAATTTGCGATATTTTAAAAAAAAATCGCAAATGTTAGATAATATCTAAAATTTGCGATTTTTAAAAAAAAATTCGCAAATTTGCGATATTTTAAAAAAAATCGCAAATGTTAGATAATATCTAAAATTTGCGATTTTTAAAAAAAAAATCGCAAATTTGCGATATTTTAAAAAAAATCGCAAATGTTAGATAATATCTAAAATTTGCGATTTTTAAAAAAATCGCAAATTTGCGATATTTCTTAAAAAATCGCAAATGTTTAGAAATATTTGCGATATTTTCTAAAATTGTCGCAAATTTTTCGATTTTTTTCTCAATTTCGCAAAAGTGTTGAATTTTTCGATTTTTATGGGTATTTTGGCATTTTGGCTAAAAAGTTGGGTATTTTGTGAAGTGAGGTTGTAAAATTGGGTATTTTTGTGATTTTCCCAACAGATTATGGTGACTCCATGTTATAGTTGCATAACTAAACCTATAGGGTTGACTAAAATTTTATACAACTTAACAGAAGATCTGCTCGTACGTGTTTTTCTACTACAATCTACTAATTAGCATATGCAAATGAATAACTACTCATAGTTTGTGCATATTGTATAAAATAAAGTATGTCGATAGTTGTCGGTCTTTATTCCTTAGCTTAATATGTCAGTGTGTACAACAATGAGTTCAAGAAATGCAAAAGAACTTAGCTTGACAACAATTACCACATGCTAAAACAAATCCTAAATAAAGTGAATGTCTATTTTACCTTTTTGGCCCATTAGAGATGACCCATTATAGTGAGCAAAGGTCGAGACTGTCATCGTAATGAGGAAAGATTAAAGGAACAAAGGAGAGCATTAAGGTAACCGCTAATGTTTCTACTTTGTCGACCTGAACTTATTCGAGTTGTGTTGTATCTCAAACAGGTCAAATAAGCAAATTAGGTAAAGGATTCAGGTCAAATGGGTTGAACAGCTATATTTTTAATATCTATGCACGCGTCTTCCTAAATCGTGTTATTTAAAGATCTTTATCGATAATGTAACAATCCTAAGTTTGTAATCATACAATCCACAAATTACTCATTTACTCTATACATTTCTCTCGAGTTAAGCATAACAATATATTAATTCTAAAGCCCATTTATCGTTGTTCGTGACCAGAACCGCTATTCCATTAAAAAGACTAATCCTCATAACTCACTAAGTCAACAGCACATATTAGGCAAAAAAAATCCAGGAAAACAGAAAAACTATATAGAATTAATAACCTGAGTTCCTCCATGCGTTTGTCCTCTCGGGCTTTTAAATGCAAAAACTTTGCAGTGTTCGGTTTGCTGGACTCAACCTCAGGAATCTCACCCTGTGCCCTATAAAAACGGAAGCCACAATTCGTTTTAACTAAATTCTGAAATGTGACATACTTTAATGTTGTAGGCTTACTTATGAAAGAAAGATATTAGGCACCTTGTACATAAAATATAAGACAAATGTGTCGAAAAATGACGATCTACCAAAGCTTCTTTTCCTGTGATGCCTTCTTTGAACTCCCTAAAGTATGAGTTGTAGTCTTTTTTCTGGTAGAGGTTTTTTGGGATCTACAGTGTTGTTTGCTATATGGAAGCACCCATTTCACCTACAACCAAAATTGAAAGATACAACCATTCAAATATGCTGAGAAATATATATGATACACTTGTATCACTTTTGGTATAAAATAAATTATAACAATAATAATACCAATGTTTCTAATGCAAACATTGATAATGCTGAACCTTGGGTGATGGTGCGATTCAACATTCAAAAACAACTCATGGATACCTACATTAGAGAGAAAGAAGACTAACATGATTTAATAAAACAAAAGAGTCAATCCTTAAACTTGAAAGTTAGCTATATGTAATCTGATTGAAATTATATAATAGATGTATTTTCCAAGATTGTTTGAGTTATCAACTTAGTTTGTATATTTTGAAAAGGATTTCGGACAATTATAATCATTCGTTTGCTGAAGTTAATTATTAACCACACCACTTCTAGCAGAAGCGGTATATCAAAAAGAAGAATTTGTGCCGTAATCATAAATGTAGTGAAAAAATCGTGAAGTTGATGGTCAAGTTTATACTCTTACCAACTTCAGTCGTTTAAAATGAGAATTTATAATATGATTCATTAGTTTTCTATCATAAGTTGTACATTTGTTCGCCATGTACATATATAGGGGTGTTTGGCATTGCACTTTACGGTCGCATTAAAATCAGTTTCTCGTGTTTGGGAATATGGAAACTAATTATTGGTTGTTTAGTTAGTTTTTATAGCAGCTGCACTAAACAACAACTGTATTTTCCTTATCTATCTACACTATACCTGCAAGTTGTTACATAAACATAATTTTCCAAGCACTCATAAAATTTTAACCAATTAATACTTATGATAATTGGATGTTGTCCGCAAACTGATTTAACCTACAAAATTTAAATCTAACCCGATAAACCTGTTCCAATATAAAGGGGTACACATATACACGTGTGGAACGTACCTCTATACCAGAAGCATGTCATCGCTCAAGGGCTTTAGGAACATCTTCATAGATAACTTTTCCTATCTCAATTTTCCCAAACCACGTTCACATACTTGCATACTTGAGAAAGTGCGACATTTTCTCAAACCACGATTGCCAGCTATGCCCCTAAAGATGTTCGGGCTGCGACACCATGATATTTTTTCTTCGACAACTGGAAGTGACAGAAATTTTCCAAATATTGCATCATGTTGCTACCACTTGTGCAAGATAACAAATATATGTTATGCAGTAAAACAATTAGTAAATGAAATACAAAAAAAAGTAGAGTACCTAAAATGTACCAAAAAATAACCTTTCCACCCTTCACAACATTCGAAGCCTACCATAGATTTGTTAGAGACATTGTTTGAGACGTTTACCCTGCTCGCGCCTCCTGAACACTAAAAACCCATTAGCCCCGTGATGCTAATGTTAAACTCAATATAAAGAAACCGTAACAAAAAACTTACTTGATACCAAGATCGAAGTGCTCCTGAATACCGACACCAAAGCAGCCGGTGCCACTGAAGTTCATCTGAAAAGCTCATATTCCTTAACCTTCAAGCCACTTTCAAAAGATGCATTGCCTTAAATTTGCTCTTGCTTTGTGATAAGCTAAAAGCAAAAACGTTTTAGCTTAAATTTGCTCTTTTTAACCTAGATAAGTATGCCTACTGAGTGTTTGTATCAGCAAAGAAACACTACTTAATCCTTTAAAAAGCTAATAAGCAATTCTAATAAGCACTTCTTTTATATAGAGTGTCTAAACAAACAAATAAGCTTAATAAAAAACATACTAAGCAAGAACCAACTTAAATCAATCAACAACTAAACAAATAAGAAACAAAGAAAAAAAATATACGACTAATTAAACCCCCAAAAATCATCAATAAATGAAAACCCAGTACAACACTCTTAAGATTAACCAAAAAAATTATGATGTATATAAATAGGGAACAACATACCTGCAACTTGAACTCCGGATGTTCGCAATTTTGAACCCCAATTTTAGCTATCCTTGAACACAACTTCACTAACCTAGGAAGCGATGGTTTTTTTTTAATAATGATGGATTATGAAGAGGTGATTGAATTTGGTGTGGGTTCTTTCATTGAGGCGCAGTAGGACTCGGTGGGAGGATCAGTATTACACATAAGAAAGGTGGGTTTTGGTGGGAGGAGAGAAAAATAGAGGGTTGAGGTGTTATGTGTGTTTTTTTTAATAATGATGGTTTATGTGTGTTTTTTTTTTGTTTTTTTGGGGAAGAACACGTAGATAGACAGGTGTTTTGTTTGTTTTGTTATGAGGTGATCAAATCACTATTCATTAGATTAAACAATTAATACGATACTGTTCGTTCAGAATAAAAAATTATTAAACAGAGTTGCTGTTCATTATGTCTGTGTCAAACACAATGTTATAAATAGCGTGAGTCGTAGCGTGACGGCATGTTCAAGCCTCACGTCTTTGTGAGCAATGGCGAGTCATGACGTTTTTAAGGCGTGACTTAAATCGGTATAAAATATGAAAATATTTATAAATTTATATATTTATATCATATTAAGGAAAAAGTAAAGAAACTATCTTTGCATGTAATCTTTTTTATTTCTATATAAAAATACGATTTTTATCGAAACTGAATTCAAAAAAGTCTCCACGCATCACGTGAAGCCTTAAGCTCAAGGCTTGGTCTATTGCGCGGCGTGGAGGTCACGCCTCGCGCCTTTGCGAGGCTTTTGCGAAGCCTTTGCGCACCTTTTAGAACCATGATCAAAACTACGATGAACGTTAGTTTTGATAATAATATATAACGAGATGGTCAGCCAGCGCTCCGCTGCGGGACGACCGGTGAGCGGCGTTGTTGTCGATGGCGGAATGGTTATCTAGCCCGGGCGTTGCTGCGGGATTTTTTTTAACAGTTTGCATGTTCAAGGAATTATACTAAACCTCAAGATCAAAAGGCCATCCAAATCAGATCGTATACCAACCATACAGCATGAAATTGCAAATTAAACAAAAATTGAATATAATCTTAATGTAATAAGATATGTTAAAAAGATATGAATCAACCTATTAATACATGTTTAATGCCTGAGCTGTCAGCTTATTAGCATCCCTCTTCTGCGTTAGGAATTGCCCGAAAAGGTTCGATTGAATCCCATGCTTTCATGGTCCCTATCTCTGCCCCGGCACTGGCCGACACGTAGGTCTATTCCGCGCTTTCCTAGGTGCGCATCTCCATCTACTAAAAGTAGGGGTGGTTGCCATAGATAGATTGGGTCATTCGTAACCAGAGCAATAACCGATGCTACAGCATAAACTAAAGCTATACGTGGCGGCCCCTAAAGGCGTAACTGACAGGTTCTGTTTTATCTGCCCATCCGAGTCATCCCGTACTCCAAAAAAAGCAGAGGTGAGGTCCGGAGAGTGGGACGGATCTACCTGGCCAAGGTGCCAATGTCAAGTGGTTATCCGAAGTGTTGGAATATGCTCTACCTACGGTACCTAACTAGTCTTTCTTTTCGGTAAGTCAGAATATATTGACCGATGGAGGAGAACCCCCGAAGTCAACATAAATGAAGGGGCATACCCCACCCCAGGCAACCAAACAAAGAACTCAAGACACTCCCCGAGCTCTAAAATCAAGAAACTAACCTAAAAAAATGATTGAAATTAGATTACGATTACAAAGGCTAAAAATCATCCAAGTTTCTACGTAATCAAAAAGAGCCTAAGGATTAACCGAAACTAAGCACATACTAAGCCCAATAAGACACATTGGCCTAGATATACATGAGGCCAACTGAAAAACAGGTATACACATCAAATCAACTAGGATGAAACATAGGATTCGGTGGATGATTCGGCATCCTTTATTAATTGCGTATATAACGGTAGCCCTTCCTAAATCGTTTTTGAGTAGGCTAGGAAAGAAAGAAGAAATGATAGAGCGAAATGGGTTGGTTGCCAAAAGGGCTATCTGATCTGATCATGGGGGGATAGCACAAGGGCTTAAGGCATTGGTTTGCTAAATCGACATACAAAAAGATTGCATCATGCATGGGTTCGAATCCCATTTCTTCCAGTCTTTTCCTACTGAACACTTTCCTGCTCAAGATAGGGTACTAGAAAGGGATCATACGAAGGCTATGTTCTTTTTTGAGATCTAGCCTGAATGACTCCTAAACTAAAGGTTTTCATTATATCTAAAGTGTGCAGTGAGGGATCTTTATATTATAGGTAGCCAGTCTTTACTTCACTCGACCCAAGCAATGCCCAAAGAGTCCCATGCCTTTCTTGGTCGGACCAAGCCAACTGGCGATTTCCGACAAGTCTTTCCTAATTTTTAGAGCAAGAAGCGGAACTACAAGAAAGCTTTCTTTATCTTTATGGATAACCAATTCATTTTCGAATATAGTTGGGAGACTTTACCCAAGAAATGGGTTAAAAAATGAAAAGATCGGAACATGGGAATAGCTCTGATACCAATACGGATTGCCCATTTCAATTGTTGTGCTTTCTTAAATTGCATACTTATACAAGGGTTCAAGTTTTGATCAATATTTGCGGAGTTGATCATCCCTCTCGAAAACGCAGATTTGAAGTAGTCTATAATTTACTGGGTACTCGGTATAACTCACGCATTCGTGTAAAAAGCATTGCAGATGAAGTAACACGAATATCCCCGGTAGTCAGTCCATTTCCATCAGCCGGCCGGTGGGAGCGAGAAGTTTGGGATATGTTTGGTGTTTCTTCCATCAATCATCCAGATCTACGCCGTATATCAACAGATTATGGTTTCGAGGGTCATCCATTACGAAAAGACCTTCCTCTGAGTGGATATGTGGAAGTACGCTATGATGGAATTATACTAAACCTCAAGATCAAAAGGCCATCCAAATCAGATCGTATACCAACCATACAGCATGAAATTGCAAATTAAACAAAAATTGAATATAATCTTAATGTAATAAGATATGTTAAAAAGATATGAATCAACCTATTAATACATGTTTAACAAAAAAGGTCATGAATCCCTTTCGGTTCAGTAAGATCATGTAATACGTTATAATCCTACACTTAATTGCTGCCGGTTTATGATATCAAACTTCATTTTCCTCCCACGCGTGATAAAACTTGAAAGACATTCGCCGCTTCACCTTTTATTTTGAATATCTCTTCATAATGTGCCACAACCATCTTCAACCCAACCTTCATATTTGTTTAAACGGCCCGAAAATCTCAAACCTGCACAATTTAAGAATGATTACATTTATATGGTCACCACCTTCTCTAAAGTCGATGAGGGGCAGTCCAATCTAATCATTTAGTAAGATGTAAAAACCTGTTAACCGACATATATGTTTATGCTTACCAAACAGGCCAAACTTTGCATTTACACAAACGACATACCACAACTTTTACGTTGTGGTAGTAATCTGGCAAAGATAATCCACATAACCAAACACTCCCTGGAATCTCAAAATGTATGTGTTAATGCTCATTTTTTAGCAGCAGACCTTTTTACACGACATTAACCAAGTCTGCATTTAACTTACCTTAATCAGTAAACCTTCAATATTACATTTCCTTAGACTAATTTGTCTATCCAAATATTAAGATATGCATATAATAATACCTATTTTGTTGCAACTGCTATAATATTGATCATTACAAATTAACATAACAAAATATAAAACAAATATAATCTATAAGAATTGCTAAAACAAAAACAATATTCATCATACAAGAAACTGAGCGGAATAAATTTATCTATTATAGTAATATCTAAGATTTGTGGGCTACAAAACTCTAGCTACTCAGCAATCACGTGTAACTCAAGTAGCAAGAACTGAACTTTATGCATTACAACCCCCTAAATTGTTTTATCAAAGATTAATATAGTTTTTGTAATCTAATAAACGCATTTAGACAAACTGACCTTTAAATTCAGTGATTGAAGAACAACCTCAAGAATCAGATGTGTGCAAAAATCATCTGGGACGTAACTCTCAAGGATCCTCTTTATTAGTTCTACACCAATAGTATGACACACCTTCAAAATCAAGAAGACTTTTTTAGTGCGTGAGTATCTAAAAGCCTATCGTCAGTATAATGGCTGTAACAGAACAAATTTACCTATTTTCGGACTTTGTTGCTTAAGAGCATATCCTTTGGAAGCATCATGAGCTCGCTCAGAGCATTAAGGAGATGAAAAGTATACCCTCCTTGGATCTTTAACGGCGCTCTTTATCAAACCTAACATGGATTCCCATTGAAATTTAGTACATCAATCGTAAAAGTAAGATACTGCTATCATTCAGTGAATGGCTAAAACAAAAACAATATTCATCATACAAGAAACTGAGCGGAATAAATTTATCTATTATAGTAATATCTAACATTTGTGGGCTACAAAACTCTAGCTACTCAGCAATCACGTGTAACTCAAGTAGCAAGAACTGAACTTTATGCATTACAACCTCCTAAATTGTTTTATCAAAGATTAATATAGTTTTTGTAATCTAATAAACGCATTTAGACAAACTGACCTTTAAATTCAGTGATTGAAGAACAACCTCAAGAATCCGATGTGTGCAAAAATCATCTGGGACGTAACTCTCAAGGATCCTCTTTATTAGTTGTACACCAATAGTATGACACACCTTCAAAATCAAGAAGACTTTTTTAGCGCGTGAGTATCTAAAAGCCTATCGTCAGTATAATGGCTGTAACAGAACAAATTTACCTATTTTCGGACTTTGTTGCTTAAGAGCATATCCTTTGGAAGCATCATGAGCTTGCTCAGAGCATTAAGGAGATAAAAAGTACACCCTCCTTGGATCTTTAACGGCGCTCTTTATCAAACCTAACATGGATTCCCATTGAAATTTAGTACATCAATCGTAAAAGTAAGATACTGCTATCATTCGGTGAATGGCTAAAACAAAAACAATATTCATCCTACAAGAAACTGAGCGGAATAAATTTATCTATTATAGTAATATCTAATAATCCACAAATCCAAACACACACATTTCACAAACTTAAATCAAATCAATAAATCCAAACAACATTATTATTACCTATATCTGGTGTAATCACTAAATTTTAATCCATGGTGCATCCGTGATGATTTCAGTAGTTGGAACACTGTAACAACAACAACAACAACAATTTTTATCAGTTTTAAAATTTATGCAAAAGTAACAGGGCAAACATAAATCCTTAATATAAATATTAAGTTTTTACTTTTTTCTTACTAAAATTTTAACAATATTATGAGATTATACAAAGGAACTTTCCTTCATGAAATATACCCATGATGTATGGCTTGCGGGAGCCTGAACATGGCAGCAAAAACATACATAAAATAAAGGAAAGAGTCCTTAGTTTTAAATATGTTGAATCATCACTATTGACAATTGGGAACAAAAAAGGAGAAGTAATAAGAGAAGAGAAGGGGGGGGGAAGTCCAGAGGGGGGGGGGGGGGGGGGGGGGGGGGGGGGGGGACCACCTTCCGTGTGGAATGAAAGATGTTAGGCTTGTGGAGGTGGTGATTCCTGCATATTCCAATGGGATACAACATATTAGCAATCGATCACATGTTCGTCCAAAACATATAATGCTTAAAAGAGGCATGTGATAATATATGATTATATGATTAAAAAAGGAAAGCCTTTTTGGCTTTTGGAAATCTTCATAAAACATGAATAGAACTTTTTTCATGTGAGTGAAAAATACAGACCACGGGTTCAGATCATGAAAATGTTTAGAATAGGAATCGAGTGCATGCCGTTTGCATGCACATGCCCCACTGCTAATGTTCAGCTTATGCATAGTTAGATACTCTCAAAAAGATCTCACATAAAATTTAATCAATTTTTATACCTATGGTGCAGGCGACGACATGTACTTCCTTGTTTTGACCCGTTACCAAACATGTGTACATAAACCTTGTTTTCGCTTATTCTGTTGTCACCCCTAAGGCGTACCGCCTCTCATACCTACAGAGTCTTTCAAAAAATGATGATGCCATAAGGCGTACCGCCTCTCATTGGAGAGAAACCATCTGTAATAAAGCATGGCACATAGTCATATAAGATATATTTTTAACCCTATCAAAACAATAACTACAAAACAGATGTACTAAAACACGTTTTAGTACCACGGAGAAACATAACAAAACACATACTGAAAGGAAAAGTTGATATAAAATCCATACCTCCAATCCAAGTACTGCTCGACCCGACATTTATAACGCCCGTGTTCTGCTAATAAGGACAAAGGAATGGTGGTAGGCTTCAGAGCAACGTCAACGACAAACCATCTGCAATAGAACCCAGTCCAATACCAAAGTGCAACCCACCAATGTCCACAACTTGTTTTGTCAGTACGTAGTTTTGAAGCATCGAATCCGGTTCATCTGTTGTGGATAAAGAGATGGCCAACATTCAATTTGCTTTGAGGAAAGCCTCATAAAAATAACCAAAAATACCGACAATAAAGAACAAAAAAAGTGGAAAAAAAACTAGGTTACCGTTCAACACGATCTCGCACCCGGATGTGACACATCGAAGTCCAATCCAAATGTCGATTCGGCTTCACAAGCCTCGAATGCTATCTTGAAAGTTCAAACTCATACCTTCCATTTCCATAGTGTCTTCAAAAGTATCAAACAACCTGGGGACACTTTAATACCCTCAAAAAACCCTAAAGTTTAATAAAAAACGCATTAAAATTTAAAAAGAAAACCTAAATTTTACAACCCCAAAGTATGAGAACACCCAAATTTCAAAATTCAACACAACCCATTTCTAAAAACACGAATCAAATAAAATCCATATCACCATTTTTAGGAAGAATCAGGAAAAAAAAAGTTATTTACCTAAAACAAATTAAAAAACAGCAACAAAAATTAGAGATATAAATGGTAAGAAAAAACTCACCTTCTAGAGCACAGATTTTCGACCAAAAGCTTTGTATGTGTGTTCCTATGATGTGGTTGAAGAACAAATTTGGGGGGAAAGTGGTTTTGATTAGTGTTATGGGAAAAATCGAGAGAGAATGGGACGGTGGTTTTGATTACACGTTGCGGGGGAGAAGAAAGACTACGGTGAGTCAGACTAACAATGTTTACCGGGCTGGTATTATGGGCCGGGTCAGACTCATAATGTTTAACGGGCTAGGCCGGGTACAACCCGGGTACGGGTCAGGCGGGCAAAACCCGCATGGCAAACGGACTTCCTAGTGATTGTCTATATTTATAATAGATACGGCACAAGACTACAATCCATCAATCCATCAATCCATGTACACTAAAAAAACATAGAACTTTTGTGTGTGGGTGGGTGCGTATCATTGTCATTCAAGACCAAACAAGACATAAAATTCCAATTATTTCCACTTTGCATTGTCTATATCATCAAAGGCCAAAAATAAGAAATTTTTTTTTACAGGAAGTACTCTCATCTTTAACTATTTACGACTTTCTATCGGTCTGGGCAAAAAAAAAACAACGCGCGATTGTCATTTTATATAAGAACAAAAACAAACTATTAAACATGAGACCGAAAAAATAAACCCAAAAAAGAAAAATTAATGCCCCACAACAACGCGCGAAAAATTAACGCCCGCAGCAAGGCGCGGTTAATCTTGCTTGTTATAACTATTAACTTTAGAATCATCATGTTGACCTCTTCTTTTGTCACGCGTGGGTTTATACATATCAAGCGATTCATGCCTCTTTTATTTTCCGTAGGATGGTGTTCTGATGTGGCCTTTCCAACAACAACAAAAATGTTCCAAAAGACAGAGTTACAAGTATTTTTTGTGGTATTGCTCAAAATTATGAAATGGTCTCTTGCCGAATATGGTCCATAGAAACATTATGTGGTTTTACATTTGGCTCTAAAGTATGTTGTCACTTTCGCTTTTGGTTCTTATAATATTTAATTAAAATTTGATTTTTAGTCACAACGAGAATGTATACTGCCCGCGCGTTGCGGCGGGGATTGTTTTGCGCCAAAACGATTTCGGGCTCAATTGGTGTTGAAATGGTAGTGCAAGTAAATGAGAAACTTGTAGTCAAAAGTCAAAAAAGGCAAAATTTACTATTGACATACAACATACTTGAGTCTTATACGCCATGGCGATTACACAAAAGGTAGCAAGTGCAGACGCACTTGAGGTTTTCAATAGTACACTACTTAAGTCAAAAGGTAGCAAGTGCAGACGCATTTGAGGTTTTCAGCAGTACACTACTTAACTTAAGTAAGTTGAAGTTATAGTTATACAGACTTTTTAGTAGTAGTAGTTCTAAGGCTACTGGGTCTTTTGTTTATGTTAATTATGGGTCAGGTTTGGTGTTGTCTTCATGTTTCGTTTTCTTGGTACCTTCAGTTGGTTTTATTTCCTGGTTCCTGGTTTACGACCTTGAAAAAGGGATCTTTGTTGCTGATGATTCCGTGGGTTTTCCTTATCCGGCTCCTTGCTGGTTTCCAATGGGTTTTTGGGTTTCCTGGTGGGTCGTTTCTGGACTCTTGGTTTTTGTATCTCAGCTGACGATTACTTCTGGTTTGTGCTGACGGTAGTTTGACAAAGCTGGACTTGTGGGTGCATTCATTGGAATAGGTAATTGGTTCTGTGCGGTGGAGGAAAGATCGGTGGTCCTTGTGGTGGTTTCATCTGACATTGGGAGAGTAGGTACAAGTTCAGTGGTCTGGGGAGGTAGTTGTCCGTTGGAGTGGGTAGGTAAGAAGTGACGGATGTCTGTGGTGGTATGTAGGTGTTAAGGGCAACAGTGTATTTGGGAAAATGGTGTCTAAAACGAAGTATGGTCTTTTTGAAGTGCTCATAGTGTCAAAATGGAACTCGAAGGTATAGGTTGTGCCTTCCAGTTTCTTAAGGGAGTCAGGTAGATGGAATAGGTGTTTGTTTGTTATTTGGGTGAGAATCTCGTTGCAGTCTACTATCAAAGAATTTGCTTGCTCACTGAAGCAGGTTATGGAAATGGTAGTCGTCCCGTCGCTGATGATTGCCTTGAAATAGTAACTGTCATTGTATAGGTATTAGTACCTTTTAATTGGAATAGATGTATAGAAAATTTGTGTTTACCTGTATATAGGGATCGTTTGGGGTCTGTGGTTTTTGCATTTAGGTATTGGAACTTCTGGTATCACTTTTTTCCCACTGGTTGTGCACTTTTGGTAGTACCATTCTTTTTGGAAATTGATTTTGTATATGGTAGCATCTGACGTAAATCTAACATGTTGTCCAACAAAATTTTTATTAGTTAAATTGTTGTCATATTTTGTTTAGTTTAGTGAGGAAAATAGTAAGATAACGAACCTGATAGTTCTGTGGGTTTACTTCAAGAAGAGTTGCTAACGGAAAATGAGTTCTGCTGTAATGGCAACTGACTGTGCAACATGGTATCCAGCATACGTACATATTTTCATTTTGAACCGCCAACATCCTCCCCTCAAAGCTTATGAAGCCAGTTGTCACCATTACCACAATTTCTTCAAAGCCAACCATCCTCATTAAAATTTGCAGGTGAGCATTAGTATTACTAGGATCTTGAGTCCCATCATTTATGGTAGACTTAGGTACTAATTTTCGTCTAGTTTTCATGAGAAATCGCAAATACCAACGGCAATATAAACTATGGGCCTACTCTAACAACATGATACTATGCAACTACCGTGAATACGATACGACAACCGTACCGTATGACACCCTGATACTATCCAACTATTAACCACTAAAACACTACAATACAAAACACAATCTACAACATTACTTTGAAAGTACAATTTATAATTAGACAATGAACAAAAAACAATTAACACATATTGTAAAGGGCAACAAATACAAGCAACAACAATTATGGGAAACACATATGGCAAACAACATGCAAAACATGTCAGTAATGCAAGAACAACACGGAAAATTATAACAATGTAAATAAATAAGATGATCGAACCACAAAATGAACATGCAACCAACCGATCATACAACAAAACTTAAGAATTGGCCATACCGTTGAACAACGTAAAGTAGGTAGATGCGATCAGAAAGAAAATGCCAGAATTTATTAACACGAATCGTCCTTATCCTTAAAAAAAACCAAACACGTGGCCCAAATTATGTATCCACCAAAAAAATTCCTAGCCTACACAAAAGTAGCCCACCTAAAAAACCCCAGCCCACACCAATTTTGTCGTTACCCGTGATGGGTTTTAGTATATAGGTAAATGTTTTATTAGTGCCCTCCATAGTTAGTATTGACAAAAGACCAATTTTATAATTTTGTGCAACGTAATACATCCTGTTGGCACCTACTATTGATGCATAAGTGAGTTGATTAGAAATTAATGATTACCAAATGATTAAGTAGTATCAATGTCTTCAACACAACCGAAACCTTTTTAACACCATCAGCAAATCGGATCTCTGACCTTTTTCATCCAAACAAAAAACCAATAAAATGTTTTTTTAAACACCACCAGCAAATAGATTTGTCGATCATCCAAAAAAACCTAAAACCCTTGGCGACTCCTTTTTTTCAATTATGGTTAAACCTAAAAAAATCACTGATTCAAGCGGATGGACATGGATATTCTGTAACAACAAGAAAACTATGGAAAACAAATCGATTATCCGTTTCATAAAGAGGTGGAAAAAATAGTGACATCCTTTTACGTATCTAATATATGTAACCCGATGGATGCAAAAGGCCTGTGAAAGATCTGTGCGTCCCACAGACGATTGGTCGATACTTACATTGCAAACAAATTATCAAAATGAGGTAAACACTTCGGTTTCATTCATTTCTTAGGAATTAAAGATGAGACTGAATTTGTTAAATCGTTGTCGAATATTTGGATTGGTAGCTATCATTTATATATATCAGTTGCTCGTTCTCAAAGAACCGCTGCTAATGGATCGCAATTTAACTACACATCATGACAAAAGACAAAAACCCTAAACCTAACCCTAGTAGTAACCCTAATAACATTCCTCTTAAGAACAAAGACAAGTTCCCTGATCTTCCTTCGTTTGCTTATGTAACAAATGGTATTGCAGAACCTATTGTGGATACCTCTTCAACACATTCTAATATCCGAGCTTTAGTCCTTGATGATCAGGACCTCATTAATGTTGAAGACCCATCTATGGTGTTATTGGTGAAGCTAAAAGACGTAAACCCAATGAGTAATATGTATGTGATCTTTAGGAATGAAGGTTTTACGGAATTGAAAATTCATCATGTTGGGGGCCTTTGGATATAGATTCAATTCCCTTCGAGTTCATCAGCATATAACTTCCAAACTAATGATTCCTTAAAGAGTGTTTATTCTTACATCAAACTGTTACACCTTCCTTTAAAGTTGATGAACGTATGATCTGGATTGAGATTCGTAGTCTTCCTTTAGGTGCTTGTGGATCAAATGCATACAAGAAAGTAGCAGATATGTTTGGCAAATTTATGTTTTTTGAAGATGAGGAATTAATGGAAATGAGTTCAGGTAGGATTTGTATTTCTACTAAGTCGCATACTTTTGTTTTAGAAAGAGGGTTGGTTGAAGTACACGGGTAAATTATGATGTTCATGTGCATGAGTTAAAAACATGGAACATAAATATTGTTGATGAAACACTTGATTCCTCCGACAACTTAAACGTCAATGGTATGGAAAAGGTGTAGGATTCTGTAGACGAAAATTTTTGGCCGATTTGAATGCCTTGAATGACTTGAAAGAAACTATAAACGAATTGGCAAGCAACAAAATTCAACATCCAATCAGCAAAGAGATCATGGATCAGGAAGATGACATCAACAAAGTATCCCTTAAAATTGCAGTTTTCTCAGACCTAAGTGGCCTCCAGGTTTTAAACATATGAAAAGAACATCTAGTAAGTGATCTACTTCTTTTGCTAGATACAAAAAGAAAGACATAAAAGGAGTTTTCCTTACTGAAGAATTATCAAGAATTATAGAGGTAGGAGATTCCTTAGGTTTTAATGTTAGAGGGTGTAAAAAAACTCTCAAAAGAATGATCAACGGGATTGGCGTGCATATAGCTGATAAATGAACATTCTATCCATTAAAAGAAATAGAGAAAACGTATTTGGATTAAAGACTTATGTTTCAAGCATAACATTTATCTTCTCGGGATTTAAGAATCCAAAATGACGCGCCTTGAAACCTTTCGTCTTAAATCCATGTGGGGTAATTATAATTTTGATTTTGCGTGTAGTATGGCTCGTGGTAGATCGGGAGGCCTGATTTCTATGTGGGATCCGACTTCCTTTGTTAAAGATGATATATGGTGTGATGACGTTTTTATTATTGTGAAAGGGCATTGGAGAAATACGGTTGGTGATTGTTATATGATAAACATTTATGGTCCTTAAGAATCGTTAGCCAAAGCTATTTTGTGGAATAGAATTGGTGATTTTATGCATCAACACGCTGGTAAATATATCATTTTTGGAGACATGAACATTGCTCATAATGAATACGAAAGGAGTGGTTGTCTTTTTTTTGGACATGATGCAGATAAATTCAACTCTTTTATAGATAACTCTGGTTTGATTGACCTTCCTTTGGGTGGTCGTCTTTTCACTTGGATGAACAAAGCTGAAACTAGGGGTGTCAGTAGGGTCGGGTAGACCCGACCCAAACCCGATAAGGCTTATCGGGTAAAAAAATATTGTCGGGTTGTTTTGACTCGAACCCGATAACCTGATAGTGTTATCGGGTCGGGTTCGGGTTAAATAAATAATGCTATTGGGTTATCGGATCAACCCGATAAGACCCAAAAATCATTTTTCTATTTTTAAATAATACTTTTTATAAGCCCAATAATATGTTTTGCAGTCCATGTTTCTGTGATGTCATATTCATATTGTTTATTTGACTAACAGTCAAGTTAACCATTGTTTATTTGATTTTGTAGTCCATGTTTTACCATTGGATTTGCTAGTGCAACACATGTTTTGCTTTTGCAGTCTATGCTTTGCTATCATATGTTTTGTTTTGCTATTGCATTTTCTTTAAAGCATAAGTTTTGCTACTGGAATTTGCCTATACATATGTAATATGATAAATTTACAAAATATTATGGCAGTTCAATTACAATGTATGGTTCACGAAACTTTGTGTCAAGGTTGTAAGCTCGACTATTAGCTCTGGACATGTATTAGGAGTAATAAGTAATCTCAACTTAGGAGGAGTAATAAGGTGCACGAGATCAGAAATAGACCTTTTGAAATACTATAGACTAAGAGGAGTAATATGTAATCTCAACTTTGAAACAATAACTTGCTGCTAACAGTAGCCATTAGCTTGTATGTTTCCTAACAACAATAGTACTACTAGTAACACAAAGGCTTATATCAATTATTAAGTAGCCATTAGCTTGTATGTTTGATCAAATTAACAATTGGTAATTTATTTTTTGCTCATTTGTAGTATCACCCGACAACCCGAATCACCTGACCCGACTACCACCCGAACCCGATAACCCGATTCCTTATCGGGTCGGGCTTCGGATGAGTTTTTAAATTCGAAACCCGACTCAACCCGACCTGGCATGACTCGATAACCCAACCCGATAACAACCCTTGCTAGAACCAAGCTTAGTAAACTTGATCGATTCTTAATATCAGGAGAGGTAGTTGAGGCTTTACCTGATGTTCATGTTACTACCATTGATCATTTGTAGTCGGATCACAATCCCATTCTTCTTCATGTCTCTAAATCCGACTCTACTCCTACTCTTTTCAAGCTTTTCCATTCCTCGTTACTTCATGATTTATTTGATGAAGTTATCAAAACGAAGTTACCTAAATTAGAGGAACATAACTTTGGAAGGAAGCTCTTATCTCATGAAAAAAAATTTCCTCCTCAAAGCTAGAATTAAGCAATGGCATTCTGAAACTAAAACTTCTGATCCTGTTACTAAACATGATAACTTGCAAGTTATCAAGTCTATAGAATAGAAAATTAAAGCGGATTATGCGAATGATGACGACCGTGATTCTCGTATTAAGTTGCTTCAAGAGGTGGACATATTAGATACTTTTGAATCCTTTGATCTTTTTCAAAAGGCGCGTGTCAAATGAGATATCGAAGGTGACGAGAACTCCAAATTTTTTAGCGGGCTAATAAAGCAAAAAAAAGAGCTCAGATGATTCACGGCATCATGAAAGAAGGTGTTTGGATTTCGGATCCTTCTCAAATTAAGGATGAGTTTCTCAATTTTTTTAAAGAAAAGTTCAAAGACCATGATCATATGTGGATTTCCCTCTCGAATGGGATTGTTCTTACGTGTTTCGCTAACTCTCTGGCATATGAGCTCCTTAACGCGTGATAGCTTACTGTAACAATCGACCAATTTTTCAGGTTAATATTTATAACTATTAACTGTGCATTTCTATTTAACTTACGAGTATTTTCGTACTCAATTTAACCTAAAACCGAGAGGTTATCCCGTGTACTATAAAAAATGCCTTTGAGCGCTTACCGACCTTAGACTATGTTAGTCTACTTATAACGGGTATGTCATACTCGTAGCGTGAATATTTTTATAAGTCGCGCACACTTATTTTACGAGTTTACGTAAAACCGCACAAGTCGCATTTGCAAGCATACATTCACACGCCAAAATTAAACATACACACTTTATGAAATTTTGGCATACTAAGATATATATATAAGTTTTAAAAATATCAAAGATTCATTCTCCTCCCCTTTTTTGTAGTTCGTCCACCCAACACACACACACACACCACCACACAAAATGTTTTGTTTCTCTAGACAAACTTCCTAAACTTTAGCACACTCTTTGTTACTAATAAGATTTCACTAACAAAAAGACGATCCGGAGGTCGGGGAGGATAGAAATAAAAGTAAGCCATTTTATTAGAAGAGAAAGAACGAGTGGTTTAGAATTCAATAAAGAGAAACAACACCCACTAATGATAACAAATGTTTATCCTCACCCCTCCATGAATTATATAGATGTGGAAAAATAAAGTACTGTGACACCTACACTATTATTTGTAACATTGTCAATAATAGTCCCTACGAGTACACACAATAACTACACTATTGTAATACCATATCATGACACCATAAATTTAAATGCTACCATCATCCCCCACTATTAGGACAAACAAAATTACATTACAATTGTACCTATCAAACAAAAACAACACAAATAAAGTCTTCCCAAAGCGTGTCTTCCCAAGCTGAAGATGTCCCATCCGAGTATCTCAAATGTCTATGAACCTTGTAACTCCATCTTGTATCTCATTGTCTATACTTGTTACAAGGAACCATTGATATGCACGATATGTGGATATAACTTCCAATCCAATTCATTGCAACATTCTTAAAAAAGCTTTCTTCATAGACTCCTTTTTGGCAAAGTTTTTGAATTAGCTTCCCCCCAAACCAACATCCCTATCTTAAGCAGATCCTGAAACCTTGTTGTAGCTTGAACAATCTTCTACTTGTCATTGACGTGCAAACAACAGTAATTTATAATAGAAGTTCAAACCAATACAACAGTACCACTACTTCTTGTCATATATGCTTGAGTGAATTATTCGGTCGGGGGGCAATCGAGAACAAGCAACAATTCTTCTCACGTATGCAGTATACTTCATAAACCATGCTAAGTAAAGTAGTATACACTACTTCTCCCCCTGGAAAGTTGACATGTAACAACAAAAGTCAACTAAGTCCCGATTTAAAAAAACATATATTCCCCCCCATGATGGATTAGCGAACTCTCGGAAGCCATCATTGTTGTGTACGCAAATATACTCGAGAAGTTGCTTGTCCATGAAGCAACAAATATGAAATCCAAAACAAAGTTCTATTTGCCGCTTTTTGTCTTCAGAATACCGTAGAGGAAGAATGAAGCGAAGAAGTGCAAGAAGAATACGTTTGGTTTAGGTATGAAATCAAGTACCTTGTATATCGTCTCTTCAACAAACAAACAAACAAAAAAACGAAACGGAAAAAAAATAAGAAAGAAAACGGGGAGGGATGGGAGGGGAAAAAGAGAGAGATTTATGCGGGTCAAGGACCTTCTGATTATACCAAGTTTTTTCTTGAATCTTGCTTCATCTCCTCTACGGTTTTCTGAATACAAAAAGGGCAATGCTTTTGTTTGGATTTCATATTTGTGCTCATGACAAGAACTTCCGAGTATATTGCTACACAACAATGATGCCCTTTTTTCACCGGAGTTTTCGCAACCATCATGGGGGAAATATGGGTACAATCCGGGACCATAGGTTGACTTTGAAGTTACCAAGTCAACTTCCCAGGGAGGGGGAGAATTGTAGTACTACTTTTACCCTTAGCATGGGTTTATGAAGTAAACTGCATACAGTGAGAAGAATAGATGCTGATTGATTTCTCGCATGCACCCCCGAATGAATATTCACCAAGCCCTAATGACAAGAAGTAGTGGTCGTTGGTGTGGTTTGACTTCTATAAAATTCTGATGTGCACGTCAATGACAAGTAGAAGATTGTTCAAGCTACAACAAAGTTTCAGGATCTGCTCAAGATAGGGATGTTGGTTTGGGGGGAAGCTAATTAAAAAACTTTGCCAAAAAGGAGTCTATGAAGAAAGCTTTTTAAGACATGTTGCATGAATTGGGGGAAGTTAATCCAACTCGTGCATACTACAATGGTTCCTGTACAAGTAAAGACACTGAAGATCCAAGATGGAGTACAAGTTTCAAGACAATGAGAACTCGGAAGACATCTTCAGCTTGGGAAGCGCTTTGGAAGACTTTATTTGTGTTGTATTTGTATATGATAGGAACATTGTAAGTAATTTTGTATGTCCACATATTGGGGGAAGATTGTTAGCCTTAAAATATGGTGACATATCTGGTATTACAATAGTTTAGTTATAGTGTGACACGTAGGGACTAATAATGACAAGTTACAATAGTTAGGTGTCACTAGTACTATAAATACCCCCTCTATACTTCCATGGAGGGGTGAGGAAAAACATTTGTCTCATAAGTGTGTGTTGTTTCTCTTTCTAGAAAACATACACACTCTTTCCTTTCTCTCTCTAATAAAATGGCTTACTTTTATTTCTATCCTCCCCGACCTCCGGATCGTCTTTTGTTAGTGAAATCTTATTAGTAACAAAGAGTGTGCTAAAGTTTAGGAAGTTTGTCTAGAGAAACAAAACATTTTGTGTGGTGGTGTGTGTGTGTGTGTTGGGTGGACGAACTACAAAAAAGGGGAGGAGAATGAATCTTTGATATTTTTAAAACTTATATATATATCTTAGTATGCAAAATATCTAAAGGTGAATGTTTAATGCGTGAATGTATGCTTGCAAATGCGACTTGTGCGGTTTTACGTAAACTCGTAAAATAAGTGTGCGCGACTTATAAAAATATTCACGCTACGAGTATGACATACCCGTTATAAGTAGACTAACATAGTCTAAGGTCGGTAAGCGCTCAAAGGCATTTTTTATAGTACACGGGATAACCTCTCGGTTTTAGGTTAAATTGAGTACGAAAATACTCGTAGTAAAAATAATGCCAGTTAATAGTTAAAATATTAACCTGAAAAATTGTCGATTGTTACAGTAAGCTATCACGGTTAAGAGCTCATAATCCAGAAGAGTTAGCAAACGAAAGAAAATCCACATTCGAATCATGGTCTTTGAACTTTTCTTTAAAAAAGTTGAGAAACTCTTCCTTAATTAGAGAAGGATCCGAAATTCAAACACCTTCTTTCATGATACCGTGAATCATTTGAGCTCTCCTTTTTTGCTTTATCAGCCCGTGAAAAAATTTAGAGTTCTCGTCACCTTCGATATCCCATTGATACACGCCTTTTGAAAAAGATCAAAGGATTCAAAAGTATCTAATTAAAAAGTGATTCAAAAGTAACTAATATGTTCCACCCTACTTGAATGCAACTTAATACCGAGAATCACCGGTCGCATCATTCGCATAAAATCCGCTTTAATTTTCAAATTACTCATATAACTTGAAAACATTGCAAGGATAATCATAGTTTTAGTAAACAGGATCCAGAAGTTTTATTAGTTTCAGAAATGCCATTGCTTAATTCTAGCATTGAGTATGAAATTTTTTATTCCATGAGATAAGATCTTCCTTCCAAAGTTTATGGTTCCACTAATGTTATGGTAACGATTTCGTTTTGATAACTTCATATCATCCAAATAAATCATGAGTAACGTGGAATGGGAAAAAGCTTAAAAGAGTAGGAGTAGAGACGATTAGAGAACATGAAGAGAAAGGGATTTGATACCGCCGACTACAAATGATCATGGTAAGTAACATGATCAATCAGTAAAAGCCTCATCTACCATCTCCTGATATAAAGAATCGAATCAAGTTTACTAAAGCATAGGTACTAGCACAGGTTGTTTTCGGGTACAGATGTGGGTTTCGAGTCATGTGCCAGGGACGGTTGAGTCGGGTTTCGAATTTAAAAACTCATCCGAAGCCCGACCCGATAAGGAATCGGGTTATCGGGTTCGGGTGGTAGTCGGGTCAGGTGATTCGCGTTGTCGAGTGAAACTACAAAATGAGCAAAAAAATTAAATAACCAATTGTCTAATTATTTTGTAATCAAATCATACAAGCTTTAATGGCTTACTTAATAGATTGATATATAGCCTATTTGTGTAACTAGATAGTACAATTTGTAGTTAGGAAACATACAAGCTAATGGCTACTGTTAGCAGCAAGTTATTGTTTCAAAGTTGAGATTACATATTACTCCTCTTAGTCCTCCAGTATTTCAAAAGGTCTATTTCTGATCTCGTGCACCTTATTACTCCTCCTAAAGTTAGATTAACTTAATTACCCTAATACATGGTCCAGCAGCAAATAGATCAGCATAACAACTTTGACACAAAGTTTTCGCGTGAACCATACATTGTACTTGTTGAACTGCCATAATATATATTGTAAAATTATGCCTATTACAAATCATGGTATAGGCAAATTGCCGAGTCAGCAAAACTTAATGCTTTAAAAAATTAAAAAGAAATTCAATAGCAAAACAAACATATGATAGTCAAAGCATAGACTTAGCCAAACACAACCCTGTGCACTAGCAAATCCAATGGTAAAACATGGACTACAAAATCAAATAAACAATGGTTAACATGAACTGTTATTCAAATAAACAATATGAATATGACATCCACAGAACTTGGACCTAATGCAAAACATATTATTGGGCTTATAAAAATTATTATTGTAAAAAAAGAAAAATTATTTTTGGGGGTCTTAATCTCTCGGTGTTGATTCCGAGAAACCCCATAGCATTATTATTATTTACACAAAACGCGCGAACCCCGACCCCGATAACACACTAACATGTTATCGGTTTCGAGTCAAAACAATCCCGACAGATATTCATTTTACACCGAAAACCCATATCGGTGTTTGGGTCTGAGATCTACCAGAACCCTACTGACACCCCTATAACTTCAATCTTCTACTGTACATCCAAGTGAAAATGAACTACCACACCTAAAAGGAGGTCAATCAAACCAGAGTAGTTATCTATAAAAGTAGTTAATATTATCTGCATCATGACCCAACAAAAAAAGACAACGCACTCCCTATCGTGTAATTTCAATTATTCGTAGCAATGGTTCATGTCTCCAAAAATGATTATATTTTACCAGCGTGTTTATGCATAAAAATCAAACTTCACCCAATTCTATTCCACAAAAATAGCTTTTGCTAACGTTCTTAAGGACCATAATATGTTTATCAAATAACAATCACCAAACCGAAATATCTTCTACCCAAGGCCTTCTTTCACAATAAAAAACACGTCATCACACACATATTATCATCTTTAACAACAGGAAGTCGTATTCTCCCACATAGAAACAGGCCTCGTCCCCCCGATCTTCCACGGAGCCGATGACACAAAACCAAAAATCAAAATTATAATTACCCCACATGGATTAATAATATGTGAAAGACGAAAGGTTTGCAAGGCGGGCGGTCATGTTGGATTCCTTAAATTCCCGAGAAGATAAATGTTATGCTTGAAACATCGAGTCTTTAATCCAAAATACGTTTCTCCTCTTAATTTCTTTTAATAAAGAATGTTCATTTATCGGCTATAAAATCACGCCAATCCATCCCGTTGATCATTCTTTTAGAAGAGTTTTTTTTATTACACCCACTCAACATTAAAACCTAAGAATCTCCTACCTCTACATAATTTCCTTGATAATTATCTTTTCCGTTTCAGTAAGGAAAACTCCTTTTTATGTCTTTTGCTTTTTGTAATCTAGCAAAAGAAGTAGATTCCGCGTTAAGATGTTCTTTTCATAATGTATTCACAAAAGACCTGGTGGAGGCCACATAGTCGAGAAAACTGCAATTTTAAAAAAAAGGGATAACTCGTTGTTGATGTCATCTTTCCCTGATACCATGATCCTCTCTCATTGCTGATTGGATGTTGAATATTGTTGCTTGCCAATTCGTATTATTAGTTTCTTTCAGTCATTCAAGGCAGGAAACATAAACGGCCGAAAAATTTTCGGTCTCTACAGAATCTACACCTATTCCATACCAATTGACAGTTTAAGTTGTCGGAGTAATCCAAGTGTTTCATACAACAAATATATTATTTACATGATTTTAACACATATGCACATGAAATCATAATTTACCGCGTGACTCCAACCAACCCTCTTTTCTAAAACAAAAAGTATGCGACTATAGTAGAAGATACAATCTACCTGAACTCATTTCCATTATTTTTCCCACTCAACTCTTACAAAAAACATAGAATTTTTTGCCGCCAAACATGATTCTGCTACTTGTCTCCTTGTATAGCAAATATTGATCCAAAAGCACCTAAAAGGAAGACAACAGAAACTCAATGACCAATCATAATTTACGTTCACAACTTTAAAGGAAGGTTTGGTAACAGGTTTGTTGAAAGTAAAAAAACCACACTTTAGAGGATCATTAGTTGTGGAAGTTATGATGCAGAGAACCCTCGAAGGGAATTGTACACTATATCCAAATGCCCCCAACATATATAATTTTCAATTCCTGAAACCGCTACTATTCCTATAAGACACATACCATATTGACTCCTTGGTTTAGGCACATTCTTTATAGCTTCAACCAATAACACCATAGAATGTCCTTTCAACATAAGAGGTCCTTATCAACAAGGACTAAAGCTACTTCGGATATTAGAAATGTGTTGTAAGAGTGGTAACCACAATAGGTTCTGAGCAATTACATTTGATACAAAAGTCAAACGAAGTAATTAACAGGGTGGAACTAGTCCTTTGTTCTTAGAGAGGAATGAATTAGGTTACTTACCTAGTTAGGTTTAGGGTTTTTGTGTGTCTTAGTTTGTTCGTGATATGTGTAGTATAAATATTGGCGATCCATAATAGCAGCGGTTCTTTGAGAACGCGCAACTGATATAAATAAAATGATAGCTAACCAAACCAAATATTCGACGAAACGAATTGTAACAAGTCAATCTGCCATCTTTAGAATTCCTACGAAATGAATGTAAACCCGATAGTGTATATACCACACCTCATTTGTATAATTTGTTTGCAAATGTATCTTAATCGGAAACCAAAATCTCTGTTGGGATCGCACATATCTTTCTACAGGCCTTTTGCATCCATCGGGTTACATATTAGATACGTTAAAAAGGATGTCACTATTTTTTCCACCTCTATATGAAACGGATAATGTCGATTTGTGTTATTCCAAAGTTTTCTGTTTGTTACAGAATATCCAATGTCCATTGCCGCTTGAAACAGTTGATATTATTTAGGTTTAAACCAATAATTGATAAAAAAGGAGTCGCCAAGTGGTTTAGGTTATTATTTGGAATGATCGACAAATCTATATTGCTATGGTTGGTAGTTTAAAAAAACATTTTATTGGTTTTTTGTTTGGATGAAAAAGGTCAGAGAACCGAATTGTCTTGATGGTATAAAAAGGATTACGTAGTTTGAAGACGATTTGCTACACTTAATCATTTGGTATAACATTAAATTCTAATCAACTCACTTATTGCATCATAGTAGGTGCCAACAGTATGATATTCATACGATGCACTAATAATTATAGAATTGGTCATAGGTGTCCAATACTAACTGGTAGGAGGGCACTAATAAAACATTTACCTATATACTAAAACCCATCACTGGGTAACAGACAAAATTTTGGACGTGGAGGCTGGGGTATTTTTAAGGTGGGCTACTTTTGTTTAAGGCTAGGAATTTTTCTTGGTTGAGTAACTATAATTTGGGGGCCACGAGTTTGGTTTTTTGTTTTAAGGAATAAGGACGATACGTGTTAATAATTTCCTGGCATTTTTCTTTCCTATGATTCGCATCTACCTACATTAAACGTTGTTCAAAAAAGACTGGAATGGCCAATTCTTAAGTTTTGTGTTGTATGATACGGTTGTTGCAATTTCATTTTTAGTGGTTCATAATAATCATTCTATTTATTACATGTTATAAATATTCCGTGTTGTACTTGCATTACTGACATGTATTGAGCATAGTTGTTTTCCATATGTGTTTCCCATTAAAATTGTTGTTGCGTGTGTTATTTGTTGCCCTTTACAATAATATGGGTTTAATTTTTTTTATGTTCATTGATCTAATAAAAATTGTACATTCTCAAAGTATACAGTTAGTAGATTGAGTTTGTATTGTTAATGTTATAAGCGTAGAGTTTAATAATAGTGTTGGACTATTATCAGGGTTTCATAATTACGTAACGGGATGTCGAATCGAAAATACACGGAATGTTTGGCATAGTATCATGTTAGTTAAGAGTAGGCCCGCATATTTTATAATGCCAGTTGGTATGTTGCGCTTTCCACATGAACACTAGATCGAAAAGTTTAGTACCTAATTCTAGCCATAAAATATGGGAACACAAGAATCCTATAAATGACTATGCTCCCTAAGCAAAATGTTAAAATAGAGTGATTGTGGCTTATGCAGTTTGGTACTGATGAACACTAGGTTCTTTATAAATCTTTGCATGAGGATGTTTTGGACGGTGTCAAAATGAAATATGTACAGTAATGCTGGGGTATTACCATGTTGCAACATAGTACAGTTGCCATTAACAGCCAGAACTCATTTTTTTTCCTTATCAAACTTCTTACTGAAGTATAACCCAACATAAACTATCAGGGTTCGTTATCTTAACTATTTTTTTCCAGCACTAAACTAAGACAAAATATACAACAATTTAACTAATACAAATTTTTGTTGGACAACATGTTAGATTTTACCGTCAGATGCTGAACCTATATACAAAATCAATTTCCAAAAGGAATGGTACTACCAAAATGCACAACTCAAGTTGGTGGAAAAAAAGTGAAACCAGAATGTTCCTTCCAATACTAAATGCAAAAGACCACATAACCCCGAAAAACGATCACAACGATCCCTATATACAGGTAAACACAAATTTTCTATACATCTATTCCAATTAAAAGGTACTAATACCTATACAATGACAGTTACTATTTCAAGGCAATCGTCAGCGACTGGATGACTACCATTTCCATAACCTGCTTCAGTGAGCAAGCAAATTCTTTGACAGTAGACTGCAACGAGATTCTCACCCAAATAACAGACAAACACCTATTCCATCTACCTGACTCCCTTAAGAAACTGGAAGGCACAACCCATACCTTTGAGTTCCATTTTGACACTATGAGCACTTCAAAAAGACCAAACTTCGTTTTAGACACCGTTTTCCCAAATCCACTGTTGCCCATAACACTACAACCACCACAACATCCGACACTTCTCCTACCCACTCCAACGGCACAACTACCTCCCCAGACCACTGAACGTGTATCTACACTCCCACTGTCAGATGAACCACCACAAGACCCACCAAATCTTTCCTCCGCCGCACCAGAACCAATACCTATTCCAATGAATGCACCCACCAGTTCAGCATTGTCAACTACCGCTAGCAACGAACCAGAAGTAATCGTAGCTGAGATACAAAAACCAACCAGTCTAGAAACGACCCCACCAGGAAACCAAAACCCATTGAAACCAGCAAGGAGCCGAAAAGGAAAAACCCACCGGAATCATCAGCATGAAGATCCCTTTTCACGGGTAACCAGGAAATAAAACCAACTGAAGGTACCAAGAAAACGAAACATGAAGACAACACCAAACCTGACCCATAATTAACATAAACAAAAGACCCAACAGCCTTAGAACTACTAATACTAAAAAGTCTGTGTAACTATAACTTCAACTTACTTAAGTTAAGTAGTGTACTGCTGAAAACCTCAAATGCGTCTGCACTTGCTACCTTTTGACTTAAGTAGTGTACTATTGAAAACCTCAAGTGCGTCTGCACTTGCTACCTTTTGTGTAATCGCCATGGCGTATAAGACTCAAGTATATTGTATGTCAATAGTAAATTTTGCCTTTTTTTAACTTTTGACTACAAGTTTCTCATTTACTTGCACTACCATTTCAACACCAATTGAGCCCGAAATCGTTTTGGCGCAAAACAAGCCCCGCCGCAACGCGCGGGCAGTATACCCTCTCGTTGTGACTAAAAAACAAATTTTATTTAAATATTAAAAGAACCAAAAGCGAAAGTGACAACATACTTTAGAGCCAAATGTAAAACCACATAATGTTTCTATGGACCATATTCGGCAAGAGACCATTTCATAATTTTGAGCAATACCACAAAAAATACTTGTAACTCTGTCTTTTGGAACATTTTTGTTGTTGTTGGAAAGGCCACATCAGAACACCATCCTGCGGAAAATAAAAGAGGCATGAATCGCTTGATATGTATAAACCCATGCGTGACAAAAGAAGAGGTCAACATGATGATTCTAAAGTTAATAGTTATAATGCTTAAACATGTGTGGTTAGATGTCAAATCATTGTGGCGAGACTAATCTTTTAAGTTGGTGGCGATTAGACTAAAATCACATGATACGCCTTATACTAATAACATAAATGAAAAATAAATCATGGGACCATGAAAATATAGTTTTAGTTCATGATCATGATGTTTGATATATGTTTTTCGTTTAAACTAAGCATATAAATGCTTAAGTCATATTTACAACTCAAAAAATTGGTTTGATGATATAGACAATGCAAAGTGGAAATAATTGGAATTTTATGTCTTGTTTGGTCTTGAATGACAATGATACGCACCCACCCACACACAAAAGTTCTATGTTTTTTTAGTGTACATGGATTGATGGATTGATGGATTGTAGTCTTGTGCCGTATCTATTATAAATATAGACAATCACTAGGAAGTCCGTTTGCCATGCGGGTTTTGCCCGCCTGACCCATACCCGAGTTGTACCCGGCCCAGCCCGGTAAACAATGTGAGTCTGACCCGGCCCATAATACCAGCCCGGTAAACATTGTTAGTCTGACTCGCCGTAGTCTTTCTTCTCCCCCGCAACGTGTAATCAAAACCACCGTCCCATTCTCTTTCGATTTTTCCCATAACACTAATCAAAACCACTTTTCCCCCAAATCTGTTCTTCAACCACATCATAGAAACTCACATACAAAGCTTTTGGTCGAAAATCTGTGCTCTAGAAAGAAGGTGAGTTTTATCTTACCATTTATATCCCTAATTTTGTTGCTGTTTTTTAATTTGTTTTAGGTAAATAACCTTTGCACATTATAGTTCATTTGCTAAATAAGACACTTTCATAAATCAGTAGTCTAAGTATCCAAGTTATATCCTACTCATGTCCGTATCTACTGTTCTCATACTTTGGGGTTGTAAAATTTAGGTTTTCTTTTTAAATTTTAATGCGTTTTTTATTAAACTTTAGGGTTTTTTGAGGGTATTAAAGTGTCCCCAGGTTGTTTGATACTTTTGAAGACACTATGGAAATGGAAGGTATGAGTTTGAACTTTCAAGATAGCATTCGAGGCTTGTGAAGCCGAATCGACATTTGGATTGGACTTCGATGTGTCACATCCGGGTGCGAGATCGTGTTGAACGGTAACCTAGTTTTTTTTCCACTTTTTTTGTTCTTTATTGTCGGTATTTTTGGTTATTTTTATGAGGCTTTCCTCAAAGCAAATTGAATGTTGGCCATCTCTTTATCCACAACAGATGAACCGGATTCGATGCTTCAAAACTACGTACTGACAAAACAAGTTGTGGACATTGGTGGGTTGCACTTTGGTATTGGACTGGGTTCTATTGCAGATGGTTTGTCGTTGACGTTGCTCTGAAGCCTACCACCATTCCTTTGTCCTTATTAGCAGAACACGGGCGTTATAAATGTCGGGTCGAGCAGTACTTGGATTGGAGGTATGGATTTGATATCAACTTTTCCTTTCAGTATGTGTTTTGTTATGTTTCGTCGTGGTACTAAAACGTGTTTTAGTACATCTGTTTTGTAGTTATTGTTTTGATAGGGTTAAAAAAAATATCTTATATGACTATGTGCCATGCTTTATTACAGATGGTTTCTCTCCAATGAGAGGCGGTACGCCTTATGGCATCATCATTTTTTGAAAGACTCTGTAGGTATGAGAGGCGGTACGCCTTAGGGGTGACAACAGAATAAGCGAAAACAAGGTTTATGTACACATGTTTGGTAACGGGTCAAAACAAGTAAGTACATGTCGTCGCCTGCACCATAGGTATAAAAATTGATTAAATTTTATGTGAGATCTTTTTGAGAGTATCTAACTATGCATAAGCTGAACATTAGCAGTGGGGCATGTGCATGCAAACGGCATGCACTCGATTCCTATTCTAAACATTTTCATGATCTGAACCCGTGGTCTGTATTTTTCACTCACATGAAAAAAGTTCTATTCATGTTTTATGAAGATTTCCAAAAGCCAAAAAGGCTTTCCTTTTTTAATCATATAATCATATATTATCACATGCCTCTTTTAAGCATTATATGTTTTGGACGAACATGTGATCGATTGCTAATATGTTGTATCCCATTGGAATATGCAGGAATCACCACCTCCACAAGCCTAACATCTTTCATTCCACACGGAAGGTGGTCCCCCCCCCCCCCCCCCCCCCCCCCCCCCCCCCTCTGGACTTCCCCCCCCCTTCTCTTCTCTTATTACTTCTCTATACCTTCTCTTTCCATAGTCAATAGTGATGATTCAACTATAAAACTAAGGACTCTTTCCATAATTTATGTATGTTTTTGCTGCCATGTTCAGGCTCCCGCAAGCCATACATCATGGGTATATTTCATGAAGGAAAGTTCCTTTGTATAATCTCATAATATTGTTAAAATTTTAGTAAGAAAAAAGTAAAAACTTAATATTTATATTAAGGATTTATGTTTGCCCTGTTACTTTTGCATAAATTTTAAAACTGATAAAAATTGTTGTTGTTGTTGTTACAGTGTTCCAACTACTGAAATCATCACGGATGCACCATGGATTAAAATTTAGTGATTACACCAGATATAGGTAATAATAATGCTGTTTGGATTTATTGATTTGATTTAAGTTTGTGAAATGTGTGTGTTTGGATTTGTGGATTACAGGAGGTATTGTAACCCGAGGCTAAGGCGATTGTATAAGTCGTTGAAGTTTACGCATGGCCGTGGCGACTATGTGAAGAAGTCTATTACGACATCTACTGTTATTGAAGTTAGGTATGTTAGTTATTCTGTTATCTGTGATTTGTGTTTGTGAAATATGATCGCACCTGGGTAGAATTGTGATGACACGTGGGCAATTAGTATCATCTAAATACCTAAAATCAACTCTAATAATGATGAAATTTGATTGAGAGATATAACTTCAATATTTACTTATGGGATCAGAAGCTCCAAAACTAAAAATATAAAATAGGTCCAAACCTTTAAATGTAACAGAGGGTGTTCAATTTTTTTAACCATTTTTCCATGGGTTCAACTTACCGACTTTTGCTTTCTATTGTTTATCACTTTATCCTAACTTCACATTCTCTGATATTGTTTTTTTCAAACTTTATAGGGTTGTTTGAAAGCGTTGGAAGATTTTGGGATTACAATTACTATTTTAGCTTGAAATTGTTGAAAGGGTGAATCCGGCCACACACAGGTATGAATTACGTTTTTCTGCTATGAAGTGAACAACCTAAACTGTGTCATGTGTACATCTCCTAATGTTTAGGATGAATATTGTTTTTGTTTTAGCCATTCACCGAATGATAGCAGTATCTTACTTTTACGATTGATGTACTAAATTTCAATGGGAATCCATGTTAGGTTTGATAAAGAGCGCCGTTAAAGATCCAAGGAGGGTATACTTTTCATCTCCTTAATGCTCTGAGCGAGCTCATGATGCTTCCAAAGGATATGCTCTTAAGCAACAAAGTCCGAAAATAGGTAAATTTGTTCTGTTACAGCCATTATACTGACGATAGGCTTTTAGATACTCACGCACTAAAAAAGTCTTCTTGATTTTGAAGGTGTGTCATACTATTGGTGTAGAACTAATAAAGAGGATCCTTGAGAGTTACGTCCCAGATGATTTTTGCACACATCTGATTCTTGAGGTTGTTCTTCAATCACTGAATTTAAAGGTCAGTTTGTCTAAATGCGTTTATTAGATTACAAAAACTATATTAATCTTTGATAAAACAATTTAGGGGGTTGTAATGCATTAAGTTCGGTTCTTGCAACTTGAGTTACACGTGATTGCTGAGTAGCTAAAGTTTTTTGTAGCCCACAAATCTTAGATATTACTATAATAGATAAATGGGCTGCACAAAATAAATGATGGTAATAGTTTCTAAACTTTTGGGTTTATGTGATAAAAATACTATTTGCACATTATAGTTCATTTGCTAAATAACACACTTTCATAAATCAGTAGTCTAAGTATCCAAGTTATATCCTACTCATGTCCGTATCTGCACAAATAAATATAGCAATTCTTATAGATTATATTTGTTTTATATTTTGTTATGTTAATTTGCAATGATCAATATTATAGCAGTTGCAACAAAATAGGTATTATTATATGCATATCTTAATATTTGGATAGACAAATTAGTCTAAGGAAATGTAATATTGAAGGTTTACTGATTAAGGTAAGTTAAATGCAGACTTGGTTAATGTCATGTAAAAAGGTCTGCTGCTAAAAAATGAGCATTAACACATACATTTTGAGATTCCAGGGAGTGTTTGGTTATGTGGATTATCTTTGCCAGATTACTACCACAACGTAAAAGTTGTGGTATGTCGTTTGTGTAAATGCAAAGTTTGGCCTGTTTGGTAAGCATAAACATATATGTCGGTTGGGTAACAGGTTTTGACATCTTACTAAATGATTAGATTGGACTGCCCCTCATCGACTTTAGAGAAGGTGGTGACCATATAAATGTAATCATTCTTAAATTGTGCAGGTTTGAGATTTTCGGGCCGTTTAAACAAATATGAAGGTTGGGTTGAAGAGGGTTGTGGCACATTATGAAGAGATATTCAGAATAAAAGGTGAAGCGGCGAATGTCTTTCAAGTTTTATCACGCGTGAGAGGAAAATGAAGTTTGATATCATAAACCGGCAGCAATTAAGTGTAGGATTATAACGTATTACATGATCTTACTGAACCGAAAGGGATTCATGACCTTTTTTGTTAAACATGTATTAATAGGTTGATTCATATCTTTTTAACATATCTTATTACATTAAGATTATATTCAATTTTTGTTTAATTTGCAATTTCATGCTGTATGGTTGGTATACGATCTGATTTGGATGGCCTTTTGATCTTGAGGTTTAGTATAATTCCTTGAACATGCAAACTGTTAAAAAAATCCCGCAGCAACGCGCGGGCTAGATAACCATTCCGCCATCGACAACAACGCCGCCCACCAGTCGTCCCGCAGCGGAGCGCGGGCTGACCATCTCGTTTCTTTTATACCGCCACTGTTTTTTGTGTCAGACATAGTACTTGTATACATATTCTACGGTTTCCCAGCCCAACACAACACACTCGTCTTGTCACCTTTAATACTTAGATATAAAAGGGTCAGAGTAAACAAACTGCCTGCTACACTCACACATACACACCTATTGTAGCTTCTTGTCACGGCCTTTTGATTCCACGGGAAACCTTTTCAGCATTAGAAATAGCCTGCACAAATTTGCGACATAAGAGAAATGGCCCAAGAAGGCTAGCAAGAAAGAAAGTATTAGAAGTACCTTCCGCCATAAATAAGAAAACCTAAGGTTACAAGCAAATACACTCCTGCAAGAAAAACCTTGGAGATGATCACCAACATACGGATAGGCTTCCACCACATTATCAACCACAAAGCAATCTGTAAAAAAATGACAGAATATATAAGCTTAGAATCCGGTAAGAAATTTAAAATATGTCAAATATATTTACAAGCATGTATTAAGCGGAGGTTTGCGTAACTATCCATCTTCTCTCGATAACCAAAATTATGAGCAAGAAATTTACCTGAATTGTGTAAACGACTCTATTGATTGCATAGTAAGCTTTTTGGAGACTATCAGTTGGTAGCGACCTTGCCTATAAAATAATCACCATTATAAAGTAAGCAAACAACTTTCTTGATAACAAAAAAAGAACTAAAAATAAGTAAGGTGTTTTGAGACTGATTATATAATTCTAGCTGATTAGACAACTGTTCAGTATAACGACTTGTAAAATATAATGTTTATAAGTGCTTTTGTTGTTACGAGTTGTAACTCTTAGATTAGAGTCTGAGTCTTGTTATCCAAACATAAAATAATGCGACTAGAAGTTGTAAATAGTCAGTTTCAAAATGCAAATCCAAACACCCCCTAAATAAAAAAAGCAAACAAGAAGAAAATTTGTGTCAAACCTGGTAGTAAATTTCTGACCAAAACAAAACCAACAAAGCATAGGTTGAGAAATATACAAGACTTGGTAGATCAAGCACGATATGTTGGGTAATCTGATGAGAAACGTATCCAAGCATAAGAATTGACACAAACAACATATATAATCAACCGTATAAGAGAGAATCTTATGAACGTTACAAACCTTCGGTGTCAAGCATTGGATATCATGACGGTAAATATATATCACGCATCTAGCTGCAAAGTAAAATGCTTAAAATCAGTACAAACTAGACAAGAAGGTTTTCCTTGGAGGCACTTTTGAAAAACTTATTAATCGAAATATACAGACGAGCATTAACCAAGAAGATGGACAAGTGAAAGATCTTTTGTGTCGTCCAACCATACTCTGGCACTCTTCGTTCTATCCTAATCGACTGTACATGCAACAGGTAAATATTATCGTGATTTTACAAATTAGTATATGATAATTAGTTGGTCAAACCAGATATTCTGACTTGCAAAGGCAATATCCAACTTAACTCGCATCCAACCACCCATTATAAGAAAACTATCTAATGCAACAACAGCAAACTCACATCCAAACGACTTATACCATCATATATCACATATGCAAACTCACCATTGCAACAACAGCAACGAAGCCATAGAGAGTAGCAAGAACATGAAACATTCTATCTTGCAAAATAGGGGAATGGTTTAGTTCTTCCGACAAAGTATACGAGTCTGTGCTGAACATCGTCACAAAGGTTCAGAAGTGACTCCTGACCCCCACCCCTGCTGGAAATCTGGTTGCTGCTTTAGCTATAGATACATGAGCGGTTTAGATGATTTAGCTCATATGGTGTTAATCTATTTATATAGTTATAACATAATACATTAACTCATTCAAATGATGTTTCTGACTTTCATTATTTGTTGTCTAAGTTTACAACTACTACGTATAAAAAATAAACATTTTCTAACCACCAAATTAAGGTTAAAGGTATATTTCCTATCAGTCAGCATAATTAAATATGAGAAATACAGATGTACTGTATTAAACATGTTAATACTATGTAGGATTTATAATATTATCCAAAAACTCGTTTAGTACTGACTTATTGACAGTTCCCACTTGGCTCAGTATGAAATAGTAGCATAGCTGATTATGTCTAAGACCAATTTTAAACTAGTGTTGTGACCTTTTTTTACACGTATATCTTCAGCTAGCGGTGCCGAACAACCTGAAAATATGAAACAATCTCTGGAACTTCAAATCATAAGGAAACAAAGATCGCCTTCTTGGTATTTCAACCAGCTAATAGCCAACAGGCCATAAATCAACACCATTGTAGTATGTTGATCCTGACATATGAGTTACTACATATAAGACAGCTCCTAAATATCATTTGTGTTACAACTGCTTACTTGAGTATCAAGATGTAAATTAAAAAGATACATAAATGTGGCATCTTCAACAACAAAGTTTTCCCATTACGACCGCATTTGACAGTTTAACAATCACATAACAAATCAAACCTTCAAGGTCCAACTTTCAGTCCCTAATCTTCTTCGCCAATAACATAACAAAGAAAAAACCAGACATAATTCATAAGATATTACAAGCATCTTTTACTCCTTAGTGGTCCTGCGCCATGAGTGTTCACGAGCCCCATCCTGGTCCACAATCTTGATGATAAAATTCTGAGGAGCCACAACTAGCCTGGACCTGATTTCGTCAATGCATTGATCAGCAAGTTTGATGGCTTCATCAACCGTCATGTCAGGGTGGTAGTGACGATCCATCATAGACAAGGCGAAGTACGAACCGTAGCCAAAAGCTGCCTTGTCGACCTTGTGGAGAGTTGCAATGTAGTCAATGAAGTATAGGGATGGGCCTGTTTCTTTTTCGTAACCGGCTAGCACAATGTTGACCTGATAAGGATTCTGCAAAAAGAATATAGTTTCAATTGGTCAGTATCTGATTCATCAGGGGGAAGCGTTATGATTACTAGCTACAACATCGATGATTATCAAGGAGAAAACGATTTAACCTAATTTGAGAGACTTTATTTTGTCTCTATTTCACAAATGTCCTTGTTGGTCATTACATCTTTGAATTTCTTACATAATCAGAACTTTCCATACAATTAACATCTGATCATCACATCTCCATATTTTACTATTACTTCAAGCAGCAGAGGCCCGTCCAGAAACTATCTTAGACAGTTCGTTTTAATACAACTGATTATCTGATGTGATATATAATATCAACTTAGCAGTAAGGACTAAGGAGATTCAAAATTCCCCTATAACCACTATACCCCACTGGTTTAAGGACGAAACTGAATTAGCATAAGTTTAAGAACGAAAAGCAGTAAGAACAATACATGTAGTTCCATAAACATTCACAGCTAAATTTAATATATGAGAGGTCTAATAATTAACCAAAAGATATGCCGCACACTCTGCTGTCGTATCTCGGAAACAATGGTCACCACGAGAGGTGGCCAACTAAATTGTTTGTCCATCAAGTTACAGTTTAGAATATCTAATATTAAGTATGAATAAAAACTACTCGTATATCATTAAAGTGGTGCATTGTTAGCATTTAAAAGACTTTTTAATGTGTTAAGCCCGTTTTAAGGTTAGCATAGTTTACCAATTAAAATCATTATAAAACAAAGCAACCTGAATTATCTGTGGATTGAAATTGTCACATCTACCTTACCGTCTTTGACAGGAGTTTGTATTTCCATCAGGTTCTAGCGACATAGAATGGCGCACAGAAACCAAATGTTTCAGGTACATAAATATTGGTAATTTGGTACCTACCATTCGCAATTTTAAAAGAACACTCGAATTTCAGAAACGGAGCATGTTGAAAAGATCTCCAGAGATTCTTATCTCATTCCATTCCGGTGGCTCAACCAGCAACCAAAAGTTTCCATTTCTATCGGTCATAAAATCAATCAAAAAAAGAAAAAGCAGACAGGAACAGTGTTCTTCTCTAAACAAGCGGGTTTGGGGTTCTTTTTTTAACTAGCCCCTTATCTATACTTCTATACTTCTATATACTTCTATATAAAGCATTTATAATGTGGGACCCATTAAAAATTAAGATAAGGAGGTGCAATCTTGACCATCCATCTCATTTTTGGGAATCACATCATAAAGTGACATGTGTCACCTTTTGATTAAAAAATCACCTTTATTTTCAAATTGAAATATCTTTTTATCTATTTAATTTTATTTTGATCTAATTTCACCATATTTTTTAAAATTTTATGCTCTTTAATTCAACATCCATTTTGATATATTTTTATAATTTTTTTTTTACATTTTAATGGGTTTATTTTATGTTGATTTATATTTTTTTACAACTTTAATCTTAATTAAATATAAACTTGATACGTTAAAACTATATACTTTCGGAGAGAGTGTTGTCTTTTTACATGCGAGAATGATGATGTTAATATGGTGTTGCGGGAAAGTTACGGGAAACCCCAACGAACACATACATTTGTGAAACGAAATTACTAAGCGGGTAGGAAATTACGTAAAAAGTTGAGTTAGTAATTTTTTTATTGCCGCCGCTATGCGCGGGTAACCAACTAGTTAATATAAAATAGTCCTATAACTGGTCTAAAGGGTCAATGGCGCTAATTCATCAAGCATTTTAGGAAAATAACATCAACTGTCAAACCCCAACCAGCCAATCTATTTGTGATGGATCATCCGTGCCTCCCAGAGTGCCCATCATATTTCTAGAAGTTGAAAGATCATTGAGGTATAAAGGTTTGTGTAGTTGCAGATAATCATGAAAAATACTAAGCCCTGCCACTTTGTCTCTCTTTTTGGCTGAATTTGAGTAAGATTAAATGCAGCTCGGATCACTTATTAAGTTATTAGGACATGAAAAAATATACACATTTGCTTAATTAGGCTCATCACTCATGCCAAATAAGTTAACATAGGAAGGGCTGTGAAATGGCAAGAGAAGGACATTCAAATCACTAGTTGCAACCAATAAAACATCATAGTAAAAGGATACTGATGGAAGGAAACTATGATCACGCAGAGTGTTTGAAATAGCATATGACATCCACGTTTACTGGAGAGCAAAGTAATAATTTCAAAAGAAATATAACAAAAGCACGGTCCCATTCTAGATTTCAAGTATAATTACAACACCTAAATCCTAATACCTATAGTAATCACACTAGGTAGGAGATAATTCGACCTGATCACGTATAGCCAATATCAATTATGTTAAAATTTTGTAAATTTCATGCTATTATGATAGAAGTGTGTTAAGCACTAGATCAGATGACCCTCTGCTAAAACTCAATTCATCACTAATTTTCAGAAAGATTCGCCATCACCTCTTAAACTCCAGCAGATAACTAAGATACTTCTGTTCTTCATACAAAACAATAATAATATCATAATCCCTGCCTAATAGACCCTCATATATATACTGAAATGTGCACATATGTTGACATGCTCACATACATATAAACATACAAATTCATAGAAGTAGCTGAATCACAAGCTATTTCCTGGTTATAGGCCGAGTTGAATGAAACCTATGTGCTGCGCATGTATGCAGGATTTGAGAATATTAAATCGTTATCAAATTGTAGGTAAAACATCATGCTATAATAAGTATACATAAGATTTTATATCGAACAATCCCCAATTAAAAAAAAGAATAAAGTTATGAAAACATATGTTACTAGCCCTTTCTCTACGTAAATAAAAGCAAGAAAGGTTGGTGCAACTAGTATTAAAGTGGGAACACAACTTACATACTTTAAAAGCATGCCAGTCGAATATGAAAGCATTTAAAAGACAAAAAAAGGGCAGCATAAACTGGGAAGAAGGATGCGTAAGATAATGGATATTCAACAGAAGATCACTGAAAATTTTCTTATAAGTTGTGTATTCCGATGGTCCGAGAGGTCAAAAAATCAATTTGATGTTTGACCAGCAAGAACAACAGCAAACTGCAGATTATGTACGTATAGAAAAATATCAAGGGACGAGAAAAAGAAACAAATTGCTTTTTGAGCATTGATAAATGAAAAAGACTATAAACAAATTGACTTCGGTTTAATGAGTAATATGTTACGTGAACTATATTGACTAGTTCAGGTATAAAGTTTTGAGCAAAAGAAAATGCAACCTAAAAACATCACAATTGTAACACAACCCTGTCCAGAGCAAACTAAGTTTATGTATTATCTCTTCCTGTATTTAGGTAGTTTATATAAGCAAACTAAAAGTTTAAAATAAGATATAGCTGGACAATGAGAAGCAACACAAGAGTTTATATGGTACCTTCACATACAATTTAGATACAGTTCTCTTAAATCTTAATAATCAAACAGATCCTCAAAAGCGAACAAGAAAAGATGAACAAGTTGATGTTTGAGTCAAATTCCTAAACTATCATTCAAGTGACCATTTGAATCTTCAAATGTCTGATAAAGAATAGCCAAGTACAAAGAGAACATATAAAGAAAGCAAGATACACCATAAATGACTAATATTCTGGACTGCTTTGAGCGAGGAATACGTAAGTACACATGCAAGAACCTATAATCAGTTTGGTTTAAAAAATTGGTAAGATTTATACCTTTCTCAAAGCTGTGGCAAGCTCATTCCGCATGAAATTTGCAGCAGCCCTGGTAGTCAATGGAATCCCATTTCTGAATTGATACAGAGAAACATTCTTCTGTACATACTCCGTGAATTGAGCTCTAAAATGAAGAGGGAAAGAAATCAAACAAGAGATAATAAAATAGGTAACACGTTATAGACTTCTTCTAGGTTATAATACAGTGAAAAACAAGGAGATCCTTCAGTTCAGGGAAAATGTGATTTATTATAAACAAAGCTATCAAAGAAAATGAATCTTGCAAATATAAGAGAACAAGAGAATATAAACTCAAGTACTTAACAATCAGTATTAAAAATCATTCAATCCGCAAACAGTATATCTAAGATTCAACTAAAGAACTAAATGGGGCTTCAACTCATACTAGTTTTACGAAAATCTGTGTGTTTTGGATGAATAATTAATCAGCATACATTACAAGCGGCCTAACTAGGGTATCCCGTTAACTGTTTCTAACCCTTTCCTATATATAATCCTTATAGCATACTGATGACCTTAGCTTAAATTACTTCATCATAATAACTTTCAATATTGTTCCAAACTTAGCATGCATACCCAAATATAATAACAGTCAGGGGGTGTTTGGAGTTGCTTATTGTAAAACGCTTATTTGCTTTCTAAAATAGACAGTGTGGAATAAGCAAACTCTCAAACTACTTAGGGGGTGTTTGCTTTAGCTTATTTGACCGGATAATAGGCTTATTGAACTATTATGCCCAATTTTTTGGGCTTATAAGCTTTTCAAAAGTTCAATAACATCATAAGGTGGACAAATAAGCTAAGACAAGCACTCCCTAAGCTTCTTTGAATAAGCTTATAATGTTTTGGAAACACAAAACACACTTTTTAACCTTCCAAAAACCTCATAAGCACCATAAAGCTACCATTTAAGCGTAGCTAACCTAAAAACAATCTTAGTGGGTGTTTGTTTAAGCTTATTTGCAGGCTTATGAGCTTATTTGATCCCGGCTTATATTAAGACCTATTGGCTTATAGAAGTCCCAAAAAAAAAGCCTGAAAATTGAGCTTATGGAATATAATGCATCTAAATACATATTTCAACTTCAAACTTCAACTAAACCCCAATTAAATTCACAAAACCCCTAATTTAAAAATCAACTTTTTTTTTCACAATTAAACCCTAATTACAGCAATGAAAACTAAATCTTGAAGACATGGTGAAAACAAAAAAAGTAAAAAAGATATTATACCGATCACCAGCTTCACCACTAGCACCCATGAGCTTATGTTGATCAAGAACCATGATCTTGTCTTCATTAGATTTATGAACCAAAATACTGTTGACTGCAGATGTATCTGCTACCACTAATGCAAAACCTTTTCCCACCATTCCAAATACACACTCCATTTTTTTCTTTCTAAATTCACTCTGTGTTTTTGTTTGTTTCAATCGGAAGGATTTTTTATTGTGTTTAATGGGTGTTGGCTTGGGGAAGAAGTGAAGTATTTTTGACCCGGTGGATGAATCTTTTGGGCTTTTGGGTATTTAGATGTAAGGGCCAGCCTACTTAGAAGTATTATTTGCCTGGCTATTTAAGATTTACTATAGTTGCAAACATTGTCCGCGCATTGCTGCGGGGCATAATTTTTTGCGAATCGATTTCGAATAAATATTGAGTGTGAATGTGTATGTGCGTTGCGGCGGGGAAACTTCAACATTTTTTATAAAATCGTACGTATGTCAGAAGCATTGCAATATTGGGCTCGTTTTGTTCGTAATTCGAAGATCTTTCCGTGGGTATTTTTTATCTGAATGAATTAGTAGATATATGTTATATATTTGATAAATAAAGTTTATTATATAAAAAAGTCGTAAATAGATAAAAGTTAAGGTTACGTTTTATAATTTTTTTTCCTATTCATATTAAACTTTAACATTTTTTATAAAATTGTGCATATGTCAGAAGCATTGTAATATTGAGCTCGTTTTGTTCGCAATTGGAAGATCTTTCTGCGGGTATTTTTTTATTTGAATGAATCGGTAGATATGTGTTACTATATATTTGATAAATAAAATTTATAATATAAAAAAGTCGTAAATAGTTAAAAGTCGAGGGACCGTTGTGTAACTTTTCTTTTGCTCGCTATTTTGGGTCAGGAAGAGTTTTTTTAGTTTGGGCCTCGGTGGCGTAAAACGACATCGTTTTATGCCGTTTTTAGTATATATATAGTAATGATTATAGTTGTGAAATTATAGTTTGTTATTTTTTCGTATCAAGTTGATGAATAATGTTTTTATTATGACAAATTTTAAACTTATAGGTAGTCGTGTAGGTAAAACGAGGTTCATAACCCGCGCGCTGCTGTGGAGCGTGCGGGACTGTGAATATGCGCTTTGGATTTGATAAATAAAATTTGTTATATAAGAAAGTCGTTGATAGGTTGATGTTTAAGGTCGGGTTTGTAACGTTTAACATATTTCACGGTGCGTTTTGAAAATTGTTTTTGTTATAGTAGACTTCAGTTTTTTTTATAAAATCGTACGCATGTCAGAAGCATTGTAATAGTGAACTCGTTTTGTTCGCAATTTGACGATCTTTTCAGTGGCTTTTTTTCTGAATGAATCGATAGATTTGCGCTCCATATTTGATAAATAAAGTTTGTTATATAAAAAAAGTCGTAAATAAGTTAAAGTTCACGGTGCGTTTTGGATTTTTATTTTTAAATATATATATATTAAACTTCAACATTTTTTATAAAATCGTACGCATGTCAGAAGCATTGCAATATTTGGCTCGTTTTGTTGGCAATTCAACGATCTTTTCAGTGACATTTTTTTCCGAATGAATCGATAGATATGCGCTCTATATTTGATAAATAAACTTTGTTATATAAAAAAATCTTAAATAGGTTAAAGTTCAGGGTGCCTTTTGAAAATATAAAAAAAATCATTTTTTACATTGGTAATGGTGAGACGTTGAATATTTTATTGCAAAGCCATCCTTGCTAGAGTTTCTGCTCTATTATATAAGCGAGGTTTGTCACCCGCGCGTTGTCGCGGTGCGCGCGGGACTATTTTTGAACTGACCGATAACGCCAAGTGCTATTTTTCGGTCGTTGAGACTCATCTTGCAACGAACCGATAACCTCAAAGACTATTTCCGTAAACATTTTAAAATATATATTAAACTTCAACATTTTCTATAAAATCGTACGCATGTCAGAACCATTACACTATTGGGCTCGTTTTGTTCGCAATTCGACGATCTTTTCAGCGACATTTTTTTTCTGAATGAATCGATAGATACGCACTCCATATTGGATAAATAAAGTTTGTTATATAAAAAAATCGTAAATAGATTAAAGTTGAAGGTCGATGTTGTAACATCTAGCATACTTGAGGGTGTGTTTTAAAATTGAGTTAATGTTATTTTATTCTTTCTACATCGGAAGATGTGAAACTTCTAATTTTTTATTCCAAAAAATTAAACAGCATACTGCTGTTTAATATATACGAGGTGTGTAACTCGCGTGTTGCCGCGGAATGCGTGAGGCTAATTTTGGACCGATAATCAGTCGTTCGGACTAACCGATAACCTCAGGGACTATTTTTGTAAGTTTCTTAAATATATATATTAAACTTCAACATTTTTTATAAAAGCGTAGGTATGTCAGAAGCATTGCAATATTTGGCTCGTTTTGTTCGCAATTCGACGATCTTTTTAATGGCATATGTTTTTACGAATGAATCGATAGACATACGCTCTATATTTGATAAATAAAGTTTGTTATATAAAAAAGTCGTAAATAGGTAAAAGTTTAAGGTCGTTTTAGTAACTTGTCGCATAGCAAAACGATGTGTTTAGTAAGTTTATTTTTTAATAATTTTTTTAATATTAAAATAATTTGAATTACTCTTATATACAACTCACAAATGTCTGACCGCATGTTTGACCACATGCTACAGTGCCAACCACAGTGGGCCAAACAATTAGCCCACAATCTGGCCCAACTTCTTACTCAAACAAAAAAAAAAAATACAAAACGATACAGTGCCAACCAAAGTAGGCCAAAAAATTAGCCCACAATCTGGCTCAAAATCTGACCCAAAGTAAAAAAAATTAAACATGAGACCCAACACATAAGCCCATATAAAAAAAATTATTAAACGTGAGACCGAAAAAATTAGTAAAAAAATTACAAAAAAGCCCCCTCAAGTTTTTATTATTTAAGACTTTTTCGCATAAAATTTTTAAATAAAAAATATACCGATATAAATGCCTCTGGATTACGAATAAAATGAGCCAAATATTGATATGATCATATACGTTTTTAAATAGAAAAAATATATAAAAAGTTTCAACACACATTATACAATATACTATGGAGCATGTTTTAATTCTATTCTTTTGTGCATCCTTGACCAACAGCCTATATCCGACCATATATCATGACTATTTGTTGGGCTTATACCATTTTTTGCTTAATTATCCACATGTTACTCACACAAAAAATATTTTAAAAAGTTGTACACTGTTTTGTATCGAAAAAAAATTAGTAACAAAAAAAAATTACAAAAATTGCCCTCAAATTCTCACTAATTACGACTTTTTTATAAAACAAGTTTTCTTTATCAATATGTAGCAAATATGTGGCGCACTTTTAATGAAAAATACAAGCCTTTAAATTACGACTAAAACGAGTACAATATTAATACGTTTTAAACGTACGTACGATTTTATAAAAAATATTAAAGTTCAATACACGTTCTTATAAAAAAATATATAAAAATTTATGATAGCCTTTGTTTAAAGTTTCATAAACCGTGTTGTCTCCGCCGCAACGAGCGAGTTAAATTCCAACTAGTTATAACAATAGTAAATTGGGTTAGCATTTCAGCCGTTTAATATATATCTATAATATAATAATATAATATATGATGCAATGTATGATACTCATTTACTAAGAGTATCTCCAATGCCAAAAACCATGATTAATTTTTTGCATTTACATTTTGTACTTGATGCATTTAAGGCACGTTTGGTACTTGGGTTTTAATATGTATGAATGGACTCATGCCTAAAAATAGTTGTTTGGTAAATTGATGTAGCCAGATATTTGGGAGTGGTTCCCATAAAGTGAATTCACATGTATTGGGTGGGTTTTGGAAAAAATTTGTGCATTTATTACTCATGTATTATTCCTAGCCACAAGTATCACTTTTTTTAATATTAAAATAGTATCTTTAAATTTAATAATGTACTATAAAATAATATAAAACTATTTTTTATTATCATATTTTATATTTTCTCTCTTCTACATCAAATCACAAAATTCAAATCCAAATCCTAATCCTAATCCAAATCATAATCCTAATCTTAAACCCACTTACAAACCAAACGGGCCCTTAATGTATGAGTTTTTTATTATATATTTTGTTTTACAATTAATGTTTAGTTCATTTTGTGCAATAGTTTTTCACCTTTTTGTGTCAAACGCTTTCTACTTTAAAAGTCATTGTTAAAAAATCATTAAGCAAGTCTTTCCTCCAATGCTAGAAAACATACTAATAACTTTTTTAAATAGTAAAAAGTCTTTTAAAAACCATCCCATTAGAGATGCTCTAATAAAAAGTCAATAAAAAATATGTATAATAACACACATGTCAAGTCTGCATAAAAAAAGTTAAAAATGAGAGAAAAAAGCAAAAAAAGTAATAAATAAAACTATAGTCTCTAAATTACATGGTTCGTCCTATAGTTTAGGCGAAATCACTACCATCATCCCTCGGCTATTAATGATAAGGATGAATGATGTTATGAAACTTCATTATAAGGATTCACAAAGCAAAAAATGAAAGTCGAAAGACGAGAGTAATGATTTCGTCCAAACCATAAAAACGAACCATGTAATTTACTATAATATATATATGTATATATTATAAAACACACATTTAACATTACAAAAACGACCAATCATGTTGCCGTTTTGATGATGGCCGGGGGTGTTTAGTTTTTGCTTAATAGGCCATTTGGTAACATTTTCCTCCACATCTAAGATTGTGTTTTGTTTCTTTATTGCTTAATACAAAGTGATATCCTAATTGTAAAGAGGTGTAAAAAGTCACCTCTTTCCCATCTAGGACATTAATGACCAAACATACCCTTCATCTTCCATTTTAATATTCCTTAACATTCATCTGCTACTATCACCACCAATATGTTCCTTCCCGTCCACCCCATCACCGACCTCCATCACCACCAGCGCTGTTCACTTTACCCTCCTCGTCGGCACCTTTCTTGTTAGCTCACTTCTCTATCACACTCCAACTATTTGCTATAAAGCTTAAACTTTCATCAATGGTGGGATGATAGGCATGAAGAAGATGCTCTGACGGTGCTACGTCGTCGGTCTACCACCCTCACGTCACCAGTCCGACCCGCCTTTCACCACCTCCATTCAATTGTCTCTGGAAAACCTAGATTCAAAACTCCTTTGAAACAATGTTTTAATTGGGCTTGTATTCCAAAT